>CAUYON010189836.1:0-14000 GCA_963573935.1 Arctocebus calabarensis
ACGCAGGGTCTCCCCGTGCCTGATCACCGTGGCCTTCATCTCCTCACACTGGGGGAAGCAGAGACGCTCATGAGGCTCAGGATGGGACATGTCATCCACTCAGGACACCAGGGTGACTGTGCAGGTTGTGCAGTGCTCAGCCTGTGCAACCATACTTGGTAGTCCCGCCTTGCCTCCCCAACCCCACAGAGGTAGCTTTTCTCTTACCATCCTTAGGGATTGGAATCCCGGGACTGAAGAAGCCCTTTCTGACAGACACCGTGCAGCCCTCCCACTGCCATGTGTAGGAGGCAGGTGTCCTGTGCACTCACCTTGCTGCGGTACCAGGACTCAGCCTCGGCCCGGCTACGATTGGCAATATCATCGTATTGAGCCTTAATCTCAGCAATGACGCAGTCCATGTTCAGGTCTCGGCTGTTGTCCATCTTGACGACAACTGAAGTGTCTGAGATGTGGGCGTGGAGAACGCGGATCTCCTGTAAGACAGGGAGTGGTAAGAGCTTCTTACTCAGAGCCCCACTCTCAGCAGCCCACCCTCCCAAGGTCATTCCCTATCCCCTTCCCATGCTCCTCCAACACCCTCCAAATTGCATCTTCCCCATCAGCCCTAGCCCTTCTCAATGCTCCTGAGGTCAGAGTCTGGAGGCTGACAAGAAGAGGTAAGAGTTTCCATGTCTGAGGTCCCCAACTCAAACCTTTGGGTCTAGGACCAGAGTTCACCAACTTGTGATAATTGCACTATGCTTGGCAGATGACAGGTATAGCCACACTTCTTCCCCTCACAGCAGACCTGCCTTGGATCTCTCAGCTCTGCTCTGTACTCCCCACCACCCTACCAGGGAGGTCAGCAGCTGAAATGGTGACAAGTCCTTTCCAATGTCTAGCTCATATCTTCCTTGCTGGCCCACTGCTCTGGGGCCCCTCACCTCCTCATATAGTCGCCTCAGGAAGTCGATCTCCTGGGTCAGGGCCTCCACATTGGCCTCCAGGTCTGACTTACGCAGGTAGGCACAGTCCACGTCCTAAAGAAGAGAAGATGGCACAGGTCTCATTGGCGAGACAACACAGAGCTTTCTTCTTCTTTTTTTTATCCTATAGGGAGGGCACCCCATCAGGCTGAGCAAATCCCCTGGAAAGCCACTTAAGATGCTTTTCCCAGTGCCTGCTATCATGCTGTGGTGAGCCCTCTATGCTGTTAGTGAGGTAAGGGACATGTTTGAGTAAAGGAGAGAGGTTTCTAGGACTTCCTCTATACCCACTGAGATGACTCCTCTAGAACCCATATTTTGCACTATCACCAAAACTTAGGATCCGGTGTAAAATGAGTCCGTTCTAAAGATGTCCCACCCTTCTCTGCTCTGGAATCTCACGGAAGGAGCTCTAGATCCATGGCCAGAAGAAGAGGGCATAGGGATCAACTCTGTCCCTTCTAAGCCAGTGTGACCAGAGCAAGCTCCTTCACCTCTGTGCCTCATTTCCTCCCAATAACCCCTGCCTTCCTCACACTGAGGTGTTGGAAAGGCCCAGTGACAGTCACTTGTGCAGAGTCAAGTCTGAGAGATGAGGAGTAATGGTTACGGTTCCTTCCAGTGGCCTGAGGATGTAGCCGTTCCCCAGCACTCACGAAAGTTTACTGAATGTCCCCTCTATGCCGGCACGAGGCTGAAGGAGGTGAAGCCAAGGGCCAGATGGGAGAAGCCTTTGATGGGGGAGAATATTGCCTTGCTTGTAGCAGGCAGCACATTGTGCTGTCTGAGGCTGCGCAGGGAGCACTGGGGTATTTGGGGAAAGGAACAGGGAAATGGGGAAGAAGATGGACCATGTGATTTTAGGGTCTCCCCGCCTCTCAGAATTACAGAGAACTCCATTCTATCTCTGTCTTTGGTTCTGAGTTAGTGGACAAGTATTCTGGGGTCACTCACCTTCTTCAGCACTACAAATTCGTTCTCAGCAGTGGCCCTCAGTGCCACCTCTTCTTCATACCTGGGAACAAAGCACACAAGTCTCAGATTTGGGGAGAAGAAAAGAGAATGTGGACCCAGACAAACATATTCCATGAGTTGGATCTTTTGGAGGTGGTCATGACATCAAAAAGTGGGCTAGAAGGGACTATATCTCTCCCTTCTTCCAAACTGACGCCCATCACCCAAAGCTCTTCCTCTTTCAGGGACTGTCCTTCATGACGTCAATCAGGGCGGGTTCCTTGCACATTTTCAAAAGCCTCCTCTTTGCTTCTGGACGGTAACTGCCTGTGTGGACAGGAGCCCTGCCCTGGTTCTGGCACCCCTTCTTTCTCTTCCTCCTCAATTTCTTACTCTTTCCCCACTCAGGGCCTAACATAGCATCTAGAACATTCAGTAGATGCTCAATAAATGTTTGATGAATAAATGAAATAAATGTATAATGATGAGTTAGCTGGAGCAGCTTAGAATCTCTCCAATGTTTAAACTTTCAGTCCAGAAAAAATATTCCTCCCTACAGGCTCATCGTTACTGTCTTCTTCCTAGTGGAAAGTTCCTTTTGTGATCTAACCTAAGTCTATCCTGCTTTGACTCAATCTCATTTAGTTTCTCCAAACCTTCCTTCCATTGCACTCACTTCTTCTTGTAGCCCTCCAGCACCTCCTGCACGTGGTTGAGCTCTGAGGCCAGCCTCCCACTGTCGGCCTCCACGCACTCAGCCTCCCGCCGCAGTGTCTCCACGTAGCCCTCGAACAGCGGCTCCAGGTTGCTCTCACAGCACTGGCGGTTCTGGTAGAACTGCCACTTGGTCTCCAGCAGCTTGTTCTGCTGCTCCAGGAAGCGCACCTGGTGTGGAGGTGGGAGAAAAGTTGGTGGGAGGAGCCAATATCCCCAGCTTTCCTTGGAAAATGGCCAGAGTTAAGAGAGAACTAGCAGCAGGGTGTGCAGAGGCAAAGAGTGGACCTCATGGCCCCTGCTGGCCTCTCCTGGCCTGAGGATGTACCTAGAGAATCCTTGTTTCATAATTGCTTATTCAGGCAGGAGTGAGGGTCAGTCCAGGTGGACCTGGATGGGATGAGCAAGAAATTGAGAGGCATGTGGGCTGTTCTGGATTATTTCTGGGCTAGGGGGGACAGGTAGGGGTAGGGGATAATGATAGTCAATGAAGGCTTCCTAGAGGAAAGGAATATAGAGCAGCATTGGGAGGAATAGAACAGGAAGAAAGGCTTTCACTTTGAGCTTCCTCAGGGCAGGGCCCATGGCTTGTTGATCGGTGACCTCAGTGGCCAACCTGGGGCTGACTGAGTAGTTGATTGAATGGGTGATGGAGATGGGAAGGGTTGTCTACCTGGGGAGATCAAGCGTGTTGGGCTCTCACCAGCGAGAAGCCAGGTGGGTAACATGAACAGGGGAAGGTTTGGGGACACAGGGAGTGTGGGACTGTAGGGATGTGAGGTGTGCAAGCTTTTCATGGAATTTCTCAAACTGGAGAGAGAGAGTAGCCAGAAAGGATATCAACAAACAAAATGAGGCCACTTGGCCTCCAGTTTTCCATTTCTCCTACATTTTTAGCTAGAGATGAGATGTCTCCCTGCCTTTTAGCCCCAGGATCCTTTTCATCCACCTCCATGAGTACAGCTAGGAATTTCCCGGTTGGAACCTTCAGAAATGGGGAATGGAGACTGCTGGTATTATATATATAGCATAATTTTAGGGGGCCTTGGCTCACAGAGTCTCATGGCTCCCTTGGCCTCTCATCTTCCCTTTCAAAGTCACAGCCAGCTCACTCACTGTACCACATACAGCCTTGGTGGGAAGAAGCGTGGGATGGAGAGGGGAAGTCACTGTCCAGTGGAGGAACTGGGTGTGGAGTCCAGGCCACCTGCTCCTGGGCCAGGGACAACTCCATATTGCTGTCCTCAGCCACTTTTTTAGGGTTCAGTGCCTGCCAAGGTGGACAAGACAACCTTGGCAGGCAATGAAGGAGGCAGTGGGGCAGCTAGGGTCCCAAGCTTTGGACCTTGTAGCCCAGGGCTGGAGAGCTGGAGAGGGCCCAGGCATGGAGTTCTACTCTGCCCTGACACCCACCCTGCGTGGGTCCCTAGCCCTGCCTCCTTTTTCTCTGTGGATACTCAAAGCACTCAGTTAGTGGCGGCAGTGATTCACAGGCTGCCTTCAGCATTTTGCCATTTCATATACTGTGGTATGCATGATTTATCTATAAATGGGTTCACCTAATATTTACTTCAAGTTACCACCAGAGTTGTAAAGCAAGTATCACGGGCACACATTAAATTCTAGCTGAAACATTGTCCTTGACAGGTCTGAACCCTAGTCTTCTTTCTTTATTAATGGCGGGAAGGAATCAAGTATTAGAGAGATGCTAAAGACATTAGCACCCAATAAAATTTTCTTCATCTAATCTTGAGACTTGAGCATGGCATGAAAGGAGATGAATTTTTTTCATTAGGTGTTTCAATGGTATTTAATACTGTGAGTCTGCACCCCATAAGATTATCATATAAAATGTCAGAGGTCCCCATTCCCCATTTCTAGAGAGACTGTTGGGAGTTCCATCTCAGGACCTCCTCCTTCAGGAAGGGTTTGATCCAGGCACCCACCTTGTCGATGAAGGCAGCAAACCTGCTGTTGAGGCACTTGATCTGCTCCTTCTCCTCGTGCTTGACGCACTGGGCGTTGGGGTCAATCTCCAGGTTGAGGGGCGTGAGGAGGGTCTCATTGACCGACACAGTGGTGATGCAGGGGGGGCTGGGCCCGCATACGCCGCCTGAGCGGTATCCGAAGCTGCGACCGCAGGAGCCAGCGCGGAAGCCCCCGCAGACGCTGCGGCTGCTGAAGCCCCCGGGGAGGCCGCGGTAGCAGGAGATGCCGCGGTAGGGGGCGGCGGAGATGCAGCAGCGGCCGGGCCGGGGCCCGCAGGCTGAGGCGCAGCTGAAGGCGCGGACCCCACAGGGGGCGCCCGGGCGAGAGGAGAGGCAGGACATGGCGCGGCGGCGTGAGCAGCGGCAGTCTGGCCTCCGAACCCGCGCCACGACTTATATGGCCGCCCGCGGGCCCAGGGAGGGAGCTCGCCGCCCCGGCGTTTACGAGCTTGGAGGGCTCGGCCCTTGCACCTCGAGAGGCGGGAATCAAAGCGAGCTGGGCCGCCTGGCCGCTTCCATAAAACGGCGTTCGCCTCCCGCCGGCGCTTTATAGGGCTCGGAAAAGCCTGGTAAGCTTTGCGGACCCTGAGCCTCGGGCGGAGCCCCCATTTTCCTATTCCAGGACTGGCCCAGGGAACCGCTGGATCACTGTCTCTGTCCCACCGTGGGGCAGTGGGCGCATCCGGCCCCCACTTGGGTCCAGCCTCGCACCCGACTCTGCAGGCTGGTTTTCCGTGTGGGGGGCAAGGGTGTGAGTGTATGTGCGGAGGGAGGGGCCTCTGCACTCAGTCCTGCACTCAAGTTCATGTGATCTTGGACGGGTGAATAACCTTTCTGAGCTTCAGTTCCCTTACACGCAAAATAGGGTTACTAATAGGAACAATAATCTGAGAGTTGCTGGGAGGATCTGATGAGATAATGGGCCAGAAGCATTTAGGGCCCTACCTAGCACTTAAATGAGCCCCATAAATGTCTGTTTATTTATTTATTCTATTTATTCTATTGTTATTAATTTGTCATTCATCCTGTGCTCCTTTGGGCCAAAACTTTCTCTTCTCTTTTTCTTTTTCTCAGAACTCAGCTCATATCTCCTCTTCTAGTGTCTAACCTCCTCTCCCCACCCCCAGTGAGCAATTACTTCCTATACCCTTCTCTGCTCTGCTTGGGGGAGGGCAAGGGGGCTGTATTTATGCAGCGCCCACAACGTACCTAGCACTGTGCTGAAGGCTTTTTATGCTACATGGTTTCATCTAACACCCAGAGCTTCCTTTTGAGGTTGGCATTACAGTGCCTGTTGACCAGAGTAGGACAGTGACTAAGTTCATGCACAGAAGGTTCCCTAGAGGGGTGGAGTTAGAATTTGAGGAAATTTCCCAGCTCTTATTCTCACTGGTCTCTCCATAGGTCTGAGTCTTTGGGGGCTGATGGAGGGTTGAATTGGAGACAGGGACACAGACTGCTTGGCTCTGGGCTTTTAAAGAAATCAGTCTGATTCAAAGCCTCTCTCTCAACTGATGCTGGGTCATGGCCACTAATTCTAGAAGGCCATAACCCATCACAAAGGAGGTTAATTATGTGTACAATTATTGGCAGAGGAAACCAGAGTGTACACTCAGCAGCCAGCATGAAAGAGAAGTGTCCAAATCACCCTTAGCTTCCTTTGCTTTTAAAATGAAATATGAGTTATTGTGCAAATAGTAATTAAATCTTGGAACTCCAGAGGTCATCACAGCCATCCCTGTCATGCATCTTATTTTCAGGGAGTGCTCCATTGTCCCCTTTGCTGTCTTTTCCACACTTTTGGGGGCTTGGAATCCTTTGGTTGAGCCTTGGTCTGTTTGCAGTAGTCTAAGACCTGCCTCAGTCCTGTTTCCTGTAGAAGACAGCCCAGCTGTCTTCAGGTGGAGTCACTAGGCTTCAAGATTATGTATTTCTACTCCTTTTTCTTTCAGAATAGGGGTATTGGAGAGGTCTTCCCTTCATATCTCCTCCATAAGAGGAAATGGACTCACCCTGAAGCATGGTTTGAATCAGACTTATGGAGGTATTTACATGATTGTTTTTGGTTGGACTCCTTTCTAAGTTTTGGTGGGTGGATAGAGCAGACTTTCTGTGCTATCACAATCAATAAGGATATTAATCAGTCTTTGTCTACACATTTAATTAACTGCATCTGAAATCCAAAGAGACAGAAGAGCTGCAAGCTGAGTTGTACTTGCTAAGCACACAACCTGAAGGGGATGGGATTGTCTTTTGAAAGACAGTGGTCTTCCAAAATGTTAATACTAATCTCTGACCTAGATTCTGGGACACATGGTTCCTGGTGGCCTTTTTATTATTCTTGGAACTCAGGTTGGGGGCAGGGTGGTGATGGGGAGAGAAATGGGCTGAAGCATGAGAAATTTCAGATATAATCAAGGACATACTTTTCTGTACAGATCTTTCTATGAGAAGAGGAAGACTTCTTCATTCTCAGATGGATCTTCTAGAAATTATTCCCCTACCCCTTTTATTTTTAACACACTAATTTGCCAATAAAAAAGCTACTGTCGGCTCGGCGTCTGTGGCTCAATGGGCTAAGGTGCCAGCCATTTACACCTGAGCAGGTGGGTTCGAATCCAGCCCGGGCCCGCCAAACAACAATGTTGGCTGCAACCAAAAAAAATGGCCGGGTGTTGTGGCGGGCTACTGTAGTCCCAGCTACTTGGGAGGCAGAGGCAAGAGACTCACTTGAGCCCAGGAATTGGAAGTTGTTGTGAGCTGTGATGCCAAGCACTCTACCAGGGTGACAGCTTGAGGCTCTGTCTCAAAAAAAAAAAAAAAATTAAAAAAAAAAAAAAAGCTAATGTCTTGGTTATCATGTCTCTTTTTCACCTCTCAGTGAGTCCCAGGGACTGGTTCAAGGCACAGAGCCAACTTCTACTGAGCACTGTCAGGAATCAGGCATTCCCCCTAAGAACTGGAACAAGACAAGGCTGCCCACTGTCACCACTTCTATTTAACATAGGACTGAAATCAGGCAAGAGAAAGAAGTAAAGGAGCCTCCAAACTGGGAAAGAGGAAGTCAGACTTCTGCTTTTCACTGATGATATGATCTTATGTCTAGAAAATCTCAAAGACTTCACCAAAAGATGCATAGAATTGATAAATTCAGCAAAGTCTCTAGTTACAAAGTCAATGTACACAAGTCAGTAGCATTTTTGTATATTAATAACAGTCAAGATGAGAGTCAAATTAAGGACTCAATACCACTAATAATAGCTACAAAGAAAATATTAATAAAATACTTAGGAATATACTTAAATAAGGAGATGAAAAATCTCCATAAGAAGTGCAAAACACTGATGAAAGAGTCATAGATGACACAAACAAGTAGGAAAACATCCCATGCTCATGGATGGTAGAATCAATGCTATTAAAATGTCTCTATTACTTGAAGTGATTTACAGATTCAATGCAATCCCCATAAAAATACCAATGTTATATCACAGGTTTAGAAAAAATAATTCTAAGCTTAATCAAAGCCCAAATAGTGGTGCAGTGCCTGTGGCTCAAGGAGTAGGGTGCTGGCCCCATGTGCCAGTGGTGGTGGGTTCAAATCCAGCCCTGGCCAAAAACTGCAAAAAATAAAAACATAAAAAAATAAAAAGCCCAAATAGCCAAAACAATCTTAAGCAAAAAGAACAAATCTGCAGATATTACATTACCTAACTTCAAATTATACTATAAGCCTATAGCAACCAAAATAGTATAAAAGGAGAGACATAGACTAATGGAACAGAACAGAGAACCCAGAAATAAAGCCATCTACCTACAATCAAATGATCTTTGACAAAGCAGATGAAGGTGTTGCACTAGAGAAAAGAAGCCCTGTTCAATAAATGGTGCTGGGATAACAGGATAGCCACATGCAGAACAATGAAACAGGACCCCTATCTCTTGCAATATACAAAAAATTAATTCAAGGTAAATAAAAACTTAAATGTAATCCATGAAATAATAAAAATTCTAGTAAAAAAGTAGGAAAAACTCTTCTAGACATTGGCCTAGGCAAAGAATTTATGATTAAAATTCCAAAGGCAAGTACAGCAATAACAAAAATAAATGAATCTAAGTTAAAAAGCTTCTACACAGCGCATAGACAGCCTACAGATAGGGAGAAGATATTTATAATCTGTGTATCTGATAAATAGCGAATATCCAGAATCTATGAAGAACCCAAATGGTCAGCAAGAAAAACACAAACAACCCTATTAGATAGAGGACAAAAGGCATGAACACAAGTTTTTCAAAAGAGGATAGACAAAGGTTAACTAACACGAAAAAATGCTCAACATCACTCATCATCATCATCATCAGGAAAATACAAATTAAAACCATAATGAAATACTACTTTACCCCTGTTAGGATGGCCATTATCATAAGGCAAAAACTATAGATGCTGGCACGTATGCAGAGAGAAAAGAATGCTTAAACAGCATTGGTACAAATTGTACATCTTGGTACAAATTCTGTACCAATTTGCAGTCCTATCAACTATAGGACTGCAAATTGGTACAACCTCAATGGAAAATAGTATCGAGATTCGTGAAAGAAATAAATATAGACTTACCATTTGATCCAGCTATTCCAATACTGGGCCTCTACCCAAAGGAAGTCATTTCATCAAAAAGATACCTGCACCCAAATATTTGTCATGGCACAATTCACAATTGCAAAGATGTGGAATCACACGAAGTGTCCATTAATTCACAACAAATGCAGCGACTTGGATGGAACTAGAGACCATTATCCTAACTGAATTATCTCAGGAATGGAAAAACATCACCACACGTACTTGCTAATCACTGGGGACTGAATGATGGGCACACGCAGGCACAATATGGAAAGGACACTCCAAACAAGAAGGGGCGGGGAGTGAGGGGACTGAGGGGCGAAAGCTTACCAGTTGGGTACATTGGACACTATTCTGGTGGTGGGCACACTAAAGGTCCTGACTTAAGCATTACGCAAGGCTTCCAAGTAACAAAAACATTTGTGTCCTCTTAATATTTTGAAATAAGAAAAGAAAGAATAAAAAAAAACATGACCCTAGGGAGGTTTGTGAGTAGACGAAGTCAGTTGGTGTGGTGGGGTCATTGGAGGTGTGGAAAGAAAGCTTACTCTGTTCTGGGGACAGGGCCCAAAGCCAGAGCTCAAAGCCTAGGCCTGTGAAGAGGAGAATTGGATTCAATGTCCCTAACAGATAGCTGGGACTATCGTCGGTGAAATCGGAACTGGGAAATGAATCTGTACGAAGAGAGGAAGAAGATGTGCATGGCTTGGCCCTGGCTTTGGGAGAAGTAAAAAGGTTTTCTTTGATAATTTGAAACATTAGCAATATTGGTTCTAAATAGACCTTGAAAGATTAAGGATGCATATTGTTAGTTCCAGAGCAATCACTAAAAATAAAACGAAGTATTGCTAGAAAGCCAATAGAATAACTTAAACATTAAAAGATATTTGATTAACACAAAAGAAGGCAGGAAAGGACACAGGGAGAACAAACAAAAACCAAACTAAAACAAAACAGAAGGCACAGTGGATAACCCATGATATCAGTAATTACATTAAGTGTAAATATAAAGAAGTCCTACCCTCTATAATAATAAGAAAAACAACTCAATTAAAATGTGCAAGAGACTTGAATGGAAACATTGCACAAAAAGATGTATCAAGAGCCAAAAGCACATGAAAAGTTGCCCATCATTATTAGTCATTGGGGAAATTCAAATTAAAACCACAAGGATAAAATAATGAATAACTATTGAGGGACAGTTCTCCAGGTGGCCTTGGATAGACC
The DNA here is from genome assembly GCA_963573935.1 of Arctocebus calabarensis. Classification (NCBI taxonomy): domain Eukaryota; kingdom Metazoa; phylum Chordata; class Mammalia; order Primates; family Lorisidae; genus Arctocebus; species Arctocebus calabarensis. The sequence goes on from CAUYON010189836.1 coordinate 10,467, forward strand.
CAGTTTTCCCTTCTTTCTCGCTTGTAGTTCTCAAGAAAACCTGTAGAATATGTTGTGCGTTTAATGGTCTGATATAGAGAGGAACTGGCTGGAACAGGCCGGCTCCCAGTCCTCCTTTAGAAGTGATGTCTGTCAGTGCTGTAGCTCAGCGTGTCATGCTGCCCCTGAGGTGTATGACCTAGGGCCCCTGAGATAGAAAGCCCAGGGTAGGCTGCCTTTCAGGATGCCTCATTGGTGGTGCAAGTAGGGCACACATAGCTGAGACTTCATCTGCCCTGGGCAGCTTTCTGAGCCTTGGGGGACCAGCTCACAGGGAGTTCTAGGCTTCTAGTGTCCCTTGTTGCCTGTGTGTAAGTAATAAATCCACTTCATGTAACTTGTTGCTTGTGAGTGTTTTCTGTCTCATCAGACTCACACAAGTTGGTAATCAGTGAACAGTGAAACTATTTCACAGTTCAACCTTTAACCTTCTAACTAGAAGGTTAAAATGTAAAAGACTGACAATACCAAGTGTGAATCAGCTGGAACTTCCATGGACTCTGAAATGATATAGCTACTTGGAAATCAGTTTGGCCACGTCTTATAAAGTTAGACATGCACTTATCAAATGACACAGCAATTTCACTCCTTGATATCTACCCAAAAGAAATAAAAACAGGCCTATACACAGACTGGCATGTGAATTTCTTTCTTTCTTTCTTTTTTTTGAGACAGAGCCTCAAGCTGTCGCCCTGGATAGAGTGCAGTGGCATCACAGCTCACAGCAACCTCCAATTCCTGGGCTCAAGCGAGTCTCTGGGCTCCGCCTCCCAAGTAGCTGGGACAGGCACCCAACACAATGCCTGGCCATTTTTTGGTTGCAGCCATCATTGTTGTTTGGCGGTCCAGGCTGCATTCAAACTTGCCAGCTCAGGTGTACGTGGCTGCGCCTAAGCCCGTTGAGCCACAGGCGCCGAGCCCTGGCACATGAATTTCAAAGGAGCTTTGAATAGTTTCAAACTGGAAACAACCCCAATGCTTGTCAATAGATGAATTGATAAACAAACTGAGATATGGTCATACAATAAAATTTCATTCAACAATAAAAAAGAATGAACTACCGATTTATGAGCATGGATAAATCTCCAAAACATGCTAAGTGAAAACAGTCAGATACAAAATAATATATACTGTCTACTTTGATTCATATGACGTTCTAGAACTAGCAATACTAATCCACAGTGCTATAAATTAGATTATCTCCACCCCAGGTTGGGATCGAGACTGATGGCAGAGAGGTATGAGAAGACTTCCTGATGATAGAAATCTATATTTTCGTTCAGTGGTGATTATATTGGGACATACATTGGTCAAAATTTGTTGAACTGTACTTTTAAGATGTGTGCATTTTACTGTATACAAATAATATCTTAATAAAGTTGATAAAATCATGCTTTAGAATTCATAAGGCACTTAGAAATAAACTTAACAAATATGAGAAAGACCTATACCTAGAGAAATATAAACATTATACAAAATGCTATTGGAAATAAAATATAATGAAGAAGACCTAAGTAAATGAAGAGATATAGTGTGTTCATGGATAAGAAACTTTACTATCATAAAGATATTAATTCTTCTTAGACTGACTTATAGAGTTGATGCAACTAAAGTGAAATTCTGAAAAAGGACTTACATAAGTCTTGACAAGTTGATTCTAAAATTTATGGGGAAGAACGAAGGTCAAGAATTGCCAAGAAACTGATGGAAAAAAAAATAGGTACTCTCCCTTATAGAGATTATAACTAATTATAAAGCTACAGTAATGAGGAAGTGTAGTATTCAAACAATAATAGACAAACTGACCAATGGACTAAAATAAATTGTCCCTAAATAGCAAAAGGAAGGACCATGCACTGGTTTCAAATAAAACTAGATCTTGTTTTCTATCATACACAAAATTAATTTCAAACAGATTTAAATCATAAATGCCAAAAATTAAACTAAAACTTTTGGAGGAAAAAATTGGAGAATTTTTTCCTTCCTTGGGATAGAGAAGGATTTTTAAAACAAGGCATGTAAAATGCTCAACATAAAAGAGGATTGGTAAATTAGACATTAAAATTAAGAACTTTTATGTAACAAAACAGGCTATAAAGAAAGTGACAAGACAGGACATAAACTTGAAGATGATATTTGTGGTGCAAGTGAGTGACAAAGTAGTAATATCCAGAAATATAGAGAACAGTTACAATTTATTAGAATAAGGCAAACAAAAGTGGCAAAAGAAAAGACAGATAGGTAATAAACTTCAACTTCATAATAAAAGTGCCAAACAAGACTGAAAATGATTTATTACGTTATTTAACTGTTGAAAATTAAGACACATTGAAGAGGATCTCCTTTATATATTGCTGATCAAAATATAAATTGTTATTGTAAAAATGTTAGAAAATAATTTTCTATTATTTTCTGTAGGTGAATGTTTGACCCAGAAATTCCACACCTAGTTGCATGACAAAGAAATTGTTGTGGGCTTGGCACCTGTGGCTCAACAGGCTAAGGTGCCAGCCACGTACATCTGAGCTGGTGGGTTCGAATCCAGCCCCAGCCCACCAAACAACAATGATGGCTGCAACCAAAAAATGGCCAGGCATTGTGGCGGGCTCCTGTAGTCCCAGCTACTTGGGAGGCTGAGGCAGGAGAATTGCTTGAGCCCAGGAGTAGGAGGTTGCTGTGAGCTGTGATGCCACAGCACTCTACCCAGGGTGACAGCTTGAGGCTCTGTCTCAAAAAAAAAAAAAAAAAAAGAAAGAAAGAAATTGTTGTGTATGTGTGTCAGGGGACTGTCAGAAAAATGTTCATAGTACAACCTTCATAACAAAACACACAAAACAATAACTGAATTACATGAAGTGTGGTATAGTCACACAATAGCGCACTATGAATCCAACTGGAGGAATCTTAGTTACATAATGTTGAGTAAAGAGAGCAAGGCCCTGGGTGACACCTTTTTATGAAAAAAAAAAAAACAAGAAAAACTAAAAACAGTATATTAGGTATATGCATGAATGGAAAAAAACTAAAAAAAAAAAAGAAAGGAAGGAAATTACACAGCTTCAGGGAAGATTTTACTTCTAGGGGGATAAGCAGCGGGCAGCATTAGGATAGGATCTTGGAGGTGGATGTAAATTACTAGTAATGTTTTAGTGTGGGGGCCAGTAGGTGGGTACATGGGTATTTCACTTTCATTATGTTACTAAGTAAGTAATGAAAGTTATACACTATTTGTAAGAAGTGAACCTGAAACTTAAGGTAGGACATAAATTGAAACCAAAGAATGGGCTTGGCGCCTGTGGCTCAGCGGGCTAAGGCACCAGCCACGTACACTGGAGCTGGCAGGTTCAAATCCAGCCCGGGCCCGCCAAACAACAATGATGGCTGCAACCAAAAAATGGCCAGGCGTTGTGGTGGGCGCCTGTGGTCCCAGCTACTTGGGAGGCGGAGGCAAGAGACTCGCTTGAGCCCAGGAATTGGAGGTTGCTGTGAGCTGTG
>CAUYON010189840.1:0-12187 GCA_963573935.1 Arctocebus calabarensis
AGTGCAGGATGTGTTACATCCTGATGGATAACACTTCTTGTTTGAATGATTTTTTCCTCTCAGTTTGTTCCTTGTGCAGCATAGTGTCAAGAGTGGTGATAGGCTTGGCGCCTGTGGCTCAAGCAGCTAAGGTGCCAGCCACGTACACCTGAGCTGGCGGGTTCAAATCCAGCCCAGGTCCACCAAACAACAATGACGGCTGCAACCAAAAAATAGCCGGGCGTTGTGGCAGGCGCCTGTAGTCCCAGCTACTTGGGAGGCGGAGGCAGGAGACTCGCTTGAGCCCCGGAGTTGGAGATTGCTGTGAGCTGTGATGCCACGGCACTCTATCCAGGGTGACAGCTTGAGGCTCTGTCTCAAAAAAAAAAAATCAGTAGCCTTATTTAATATCTATTATTCCATTGTTTCTGTTTATATAGTCCAATTTATGACTAACTTAACATTCTAATAATGATCTTTTTGTTTGAAAGATAAACTAAATTTCTTACACTAGAATGTGTAGGTCAAAGTAAAAGTTTAAACTAAATTTCTCATAAAGTGTGTTAAATGAGAGGCCAGCTGACTATATCAATAAAAGAACATGGGATTTAGAGACATGACAGCAGCTCCCACTTTCTCATTTGTGTAATTGGAATGGTGCTGCCTACCTCAATATTTAAAATGCCTGCACACATAGTATACCTCACAGATAAAGGCAATTGTAGAACACTAATTAAAATAGAGTATTATAGAAAATTGGGTGAGCATGGTGGCTCACACCTGTAATCCCAGCAGTTTGGGAGGTCGAGGCAGAAGGATCACTTCAGGCTAGGAGTTCAGGATCAGCCTGGGCAATCTAGTGACACCCTATCTCTAAAAAAAAAAAAAAATTAACCAGGCATGGTGCCATGCTTGTAGAACTAGCTATTTTGGAGGCTGAGCTATGAGGATTATTTGAGCCCAGGAGTTCAAAGCTGCAGTAAGCTATGATTGTGTCACTGATACAGCAAGACCCTGTCTCATATATAAATAAACAAGACCATATAAATGAATAAATTAAAATGTTACAGAAAATATACTACATTTATAGTGTTAAATGTTCTATTTAAACTGTTCTACTACAGTTATTCAGGGGAAAAAGCGAATTAAGTGAATGTAGTATTTTCTCCAATCTCTTAGTTTGAAACAAGTGCAGAGTCAGACAGGTATGGTCATGCATACCTGTAGTTCCAGCTTCTCAGGAGGCTGAGGCTCCAGGAGAATCATTTAAGCCCAGGAGTTTGAGGCTGCAGTGATCTATGAATCCACCATTATATTCCAACATGGGAACAGAGCAAAAAAACACAATTTTAAAAGTAGAAATAGGAAAAGGTTTTCAAAGTTAAAATAAGTGCGATCTATGCGCACTATATACAAGCCTGGCAATGGAGCAAAAAACCACATTTTTTAAAGAAGAATCAGGAAGTAGGAAAAGGGAAGTCTATATGTGGAAAAATCATGTATTTACCCATGGAGAGATACACAAGCCTATTTTATCTTTTTTCTTCTACACAGTTCCAATAAGCTTGGCTATCTGGTTTCTCCACCACAGCAAATTAGAAGAGGGGAGAGGAGCTGCTACAGGTACGCATGCTAAAAGTCTGAAAATAAAAAAGGGCCTCCAAATATATGTAACAAGAATATTAAGAGTATCTTCTATTGCTCCACTGAGAATTGCCACACTTCTAAAGATGTACTACAGGGGAACCTCTGTAAATTGACCACCCAAAGGACTGTAACAAACTGGTAGACATACAGAGGTAGTCACTTAAGGCCCTAGGCCTATTGTAATGGTACATAGATGTGACGTGTGTCTGGTCTAAGAAAATTAGGTCAGCTTAAGTAGGTGGTCAACTGTGGCAATTCTACTGCATCTCTTTACTAGAATTCATGTTTTCTATTTCATGGCTCTCTAAAAAGAGTCTTAAAATTTAAATCCCTGCTGCTGCTGTTAAGTACCAATTGCCTGTAATTTAAAGAACCTTTAGCTTAACAGAAGAAAGCCCACTAAGGTACAAAGAAACTTCAGCCAACACTTATATTTTTACTTAACCCTTTGAGAGAAAACATTGAGATTTTTAGTTGTTAATTACAGATGTTTAAACTAGTATTTATTCTATTTTGTGTTGTCTTCACCCACTTCTTCCTCAATAAATGAGGTTGTAGGAAGTAGTTTTTCTTACTCAAACTTTTGGCCACAAAAGGCATTTCAGGGAGGACTACGTCACAGTCGCATTACCCTGTTGGTTCCTTCAAATGATAGGAAGTAACAGGTAATAATTATGGGTGATAATCAACGTGAACTTCACAAAAGAAAACTTTTAAATATAGTATTTTTAGCCCAGGCACAGAGCTCTTGCCTGTAATCCCAATGCTGTGGGAGACCAAAGCAAGAGAATCTTTTGAGGCTAGGAGTTTGAGACCAACCTGGGCAACATAGCAAGACTTCCTTTCCACAAATTTTCAAAATTAGCTGTGCATGGTAGTGGTGCATGCCTGTATTGCCAACTACTGGGAGGCTGAGGTAGAAGGATTGCTTTGCTCTAGGAGTTTGGGGTAGTAGTAAGCTGTGATTATGCCACTGTTTTCCAGTGTAGGTGACAGAGCAAGACTTTGCCTCTAAAATACATATATATGTATATTTTTTTAATTATGGTATTTTTATTTAGAGATAAGTCTATAAACTTTTATTATATTAGTCCCTAAAATGGCCTTAAAAATTAGGTTTTGTTGTAGAGATACTTTTACAAAAATAAGTGCTACCAGTGTTTCTATACTACTTGAATAGTTGAATTTATTCTTGTTTTTAAGTTTGAAAATAGTTATGGATAGAAAACACAAAGTTATTTTAGGTTAACTTTAATTTGAAGGAATAATATCTTGGAATTTATTTCTCCAGAAGTATAAACCGCGGGCGACACCACAGCGAAAGATCACAGAGGACTCAAGGCCCATCACTACCAGCAACTCCAGTCTTTGTACCTGTTCCGCCACCTCCTTTGTATCCACCTCCTCCCCATACACTTCCTCTCCCTCCAGGTGTGCCTCCCCCACAGTTTTCTCCTCAGTTTCCTCCTGGCCAGCCACCACCTGCTGGGTATAGTGTCCCTCCTCCAGGGTTTCCTCCAGCTCCTGCCAATTTATCAACACCTTGGGTATCATCAGGAGTCCAGACAGCTCACTCAAATACCATCCCAACAACACAAGCACCACCTTTGTCCAGGGAAGAATTCTATAGAGAGCAACGACGACTAAAAGAAGAGTAAGTATTTTACTTTAAAATTGTTATACACTTTTTTCATTTTCTGATATAACATTAAATAGGTATCTTTGGAAACATTTTCCAGTGTTTCCAGTTAGTACAAGAAAATTCACCTAAAACTTAAACCAAAGCCATATAAGCAACTTCCTCAGGGACTCCCAGTTATTTATAGCTTTAAAGTGGAAAACTAATGGCAATTTCATTCATTTCATTCATGATCTAATTACATTTGTCTTGTTAGTTTTCTTAAATGGTTTTTGTTAACTTTCACTCTTTAACTTTATTTTACTAGGGAAAAGAAAAAGTCCAAGCTAGATGAGTTTACAAATGATTTTGCTAAGGAATTGATGGAATACAAAAAGATTCAAAAGGAGCGTAGGCGCTCATTTTCCAGGTTAGTGTTTTGCAAGCCTTCACAACAGAATTACAAATGGGACTTTGAATATCCAGGGATTAGCTATGGATATAAATAACATTGCACTTATGGAATTTTTCTGATTCGGTCTAGGTGTATAGAAATGAAGATAATAGCTTATTTCCCAATATCTGTTTATTGAAATAATGTCTCAGTGTAAATTCTATTGTGTAGAACTAGCAGTTTATGGGGATTAAATTGCCCTTGTCCCTTGAAGTTATTTAGAGTATGAAATAATTGGGAAATGTTTTAGAAGGAAAGAAGTAGGAGAATAACCAAAGAATATTGCTGAGGACCCTTTCACCATAAGGCTACAGCTTCTTGCTGGAACATTAACCTGTGTAATTATGAAGTAGCAGTAGAATACAAATTTACTGCTAGAAAAACTGAATTATAAAAATTCCCTGGAAGTTTGTTTAAAAGACTTTTAATTTTTAGCCTTACACCTTAAATGCGGTTCCTTTTAATAAAAACTAGACTATTGGCCAGCATAGGACCAAAAAAAAAAAGGACTTCTACTTTAATAATTTGATAGGAAGTTTAATTTAATTGGCATTTTGTTTAATGTTAGTTAGCTCATATAACTCACGGTACATTAATGCACTCCACTCTAATTATTAAGACTTCACTTTTATTTTGTAACAAATGATTGCTCTGATTTGTGCACTTTATTCCATTTCAGTAGAGGTCGCTGTGCCTCTTTAATCATCTAAGATGAAACTTGATATAAAGAAAGATGAAACCGTGAGGACAGAGTGCTAGAATCAAAGATTCTGTATTTTTATGTTGTGTATATTTCTCAACTATCAACGGTTGATTTGTTTTTGTTTCTAGGTCTAAATCTCCCTATAGTGGATCCTCATATTCAAGAAGTTCATATACTTACTCTAAATCAAGATCTGGTTCCACGCGTTCACGCTCTTATTCTCGATCATTCAGCCGCTCACATTCTCGTTCCTATTCACGGTCTCCTCCATACCCCAGAAGAGGCAGAGGCAAGAGTCGGAATTACCGCTCTCGGTCTAGATCTCATGGATATCATCGATCTAGGTCAAGGTCACCCCCATATAGACGCTATCATTCACGATCAAGATCTCCTCAGGCGTTTCGGGGACAGTCTCCTAATAAACGTAACGTTCCTCAAGGAGAAACAGAACGTGAATATTTTAATAGATACAGAGAAGTTCCTCCACCTTACGACATGAAAGCTTATTATGGGAGGAGTGTTGACTTTAGAGACCCATTTGAAAAAGAGCGTTACCGAGAATGGGAGAGAAAATATAGAGAGTGGTATGAAAAATATTATAAAGGTTATGCTGCTGGTGCACAGCCTAGACCCTCAGCAAATAGAGAGAACTTTTCTCCAGAGAGATTTTTACCACTTAATATCAGGAACTCTCCCTTCACAAGAGGCCGCAGAGAAGATTATGTTGGGGGGCAAAGTCATAGAAGTCGAAACATTGGTGGCAACTATCCAGAAAAGCTTTCAACAAGAGATGGCCACAATCAGAAGGATAATACAAAGTCAAAAGAGAAGGAGACTGAAAATGCTCCAGGAGATGCTAAAGGAAATAAGCATAAGAAACATAGAAAAAGAAGAAAAGGAGAAGAAAGTGAAGGTTTTCTGAACCCAGAGTTATTAGAAACTTCTAGGAAATCAAGAGAACCAACAGGCATTGAAGAGAATAAAGCAGACTCATTGTTTGTCCTCCCAAGTAGAGATGATGCTACACCTGTTAGAGATGAACCAATGGATGCAGAATCCATCACGTTTAAATCAGTGTCTGATAAAGACAAGAGAGAAAAAGATAAACCAAAAGCAAAAGGTGACAAGACCAAACGGAAAAATGATGGATCTGCTGTGTCCAAAAAAGAAAATGTTGTAAAACCTGCTAAAGGACTCCAAGAAAAACTAGATGGAGAGCGTGAAAAATCTCCTCGATCTGAACCTCCACTTAAAAAAGCCAAAGAGGAGACTCCAAAGACTGACAATTCTAAATCGTCATCTTCCTCTCAGAAAGATGAAAAGATCATTGGAACCCCAAGGAAAGCTCACTCTAAATCAGCAAAAGAACACCAAGAGACAAAACCACTCAAAGAGGAAAAAGTAAAGAAGGATTATTCCAAAGATGTCAAATCAGAAAAGCTAACTAATAAGGAAGAAAAGGCCAAGAAACCTAATGAGAAAAATAAACCGCTTGATAGCAAAGGAGAAAAAAGAAAAAGAAAAACTGAAGAAAAAAATATAGATAAAGATTTTGAGTCATCTTCAATGAAAATCTCTAAACTAGAAGTAACTGAAATAGTGAAACCATCACCAAAGCGCAAAATGGAACCTGATATTGAAAAGTTAGATAGAACCCCTGAAAAAGACAAAATTTCATCATCAACTGCTCCAGCCAAAAAAATCAAACTCAACAGAGAAACTGGAAAAAAAATTGGAAGTACAGAAAATATATCTAATACAAAAGAACCTTCGGAAAAATTGGAATCAACATCTAGTAAAGTTAAACAAGAAAAAGTCAAAGGAAAGGTCAGACGGAAAGTAACCGGGACTGAAGGGTCCAGCTCAACTCTTGTGGATTATACCAGGTATCTGATGATGAGTGAGTGGGTGGGTGTGGATGTTTGTTTTGGGAAAGGATTTTATGTAATTTTGTCCTTGCTTATACTTTTATATTAGTTAAGAATGTACTGATCCTGGGTATTAGGCTGATTTTGCTCTTTTGTTTTCTTTAAAGAAAGGAATTGTTAAAGACAAGGTTGTACCACATTTGTTTTTTTGCAGTCATATTCTTAAAATTATATGCCTCTATGAGAACAGAATAATTTGGCTTTTAAAAATTGAAAGGACATTTATTGTGTTTTAGTATTTTTATATTTATCAGTGTTTTATAATTAATAAATTCTTCATTAATTAAAATATTTTCATTCTTTTTAGTACGAGCTCAACTGGAGGCAGTCCTGTGCGGAAATCTGAAGAAAAAACAGATACAAAACGAACTGTCATTAAAACTATGGAAGAATATAATAATGATAATACAGCTCCTGCTGAAGATGTTATTATTATGATTCAGGTTCCTCAATCCAAATGGGACAAAGATGACTTTGAATCTGAAGAAGAAGATGTTAAATCCACACAGCCTATATCAAATGTAGGAAAACCTGCTAGTGTTATAAAAAATGTTAGTACTAAGCCATCAAATACACTGAAATATACTGAGAAAGAAAATGAGCCATCAGACAAAATTCAGAAATTCACTAAGGAAGTGAGCCATGAAATAATACAGCATGAGGTCAAAAGTTCAAAAAACTCTGCATCAAGTGAAAAAGGGAAAACCAAAGATCGAGATCATTCAGTATTGGAAAAGGAAAACCTTGAAAAGAGGAAGAACAGCACTCAGCTGGAGAAAGAAAGTACTTTGGACCGCCTGAATGAACAAGGAAATTTCAAAAATCTGTCTCAGTCTTCCAAAGAGACTAGAACTTCAGATAAGCATGATTCCCTTCGTGGTTCCTCAAATAAAGACTTCACTCCCAGTAGAGACAAAAAAATTGACTATGACAACAGAGAGTATTCAATTTCCAAACGTAGAGATGATAGGAATGAATTAACAAGAAGAAAAGATTCTCCTTCTCGGAATAAAGATTCTGCATCTGGACAGAAAAATAAGCCGAGAGAAGAGAGAGATTTGCCTAAAAAAGGAACAGGAGATTCCAAAAAAAGTAATTCTAGTCCCTCAAGAGACAAAAAACCTCATGATCACAAAGCCACTTACGACACTAAACGCTCAAATGAAGAGACAAAATCTGTAGATAAAAATCCTTGCAAAGATCGGGAAAAGCACGTATTAGAAGCAAAGAACAATAAAGAGTCAAGTGGCAATAAATTACTTTACATACTTAACCCACCAGAGACACAGATTGAAAAAGAGCAAATTACTGGGCAAATTGACAAGAATGCTGTCAAGCCTAAACCCCAGTTAAGTCATTGCTCTCGACTTTCCTCTGACTTAACTAGAGAAACTGATGAAGCTGCCTTTGAACCAGACTATAATGAAAGTGACAGTGAAAGTAATGTGTCTGTAAAAGAAGAGGAAACTTCAGGAAACATTTCTAAGGACCTGAAAGATAAAATAATGGAGAAAGCAAAAGAGAGCCTGGACACAACAACAGCTGTTGGCCAGGTGGGCATAAGCAGAAGCCAGAGTCAAAGTAGCCCCAGTGTAAGTCCAAGCAGAAGTCATAGCCCTTCTGGAAGCCAGACCAGAAGCCACAGTAGTAGTGCCAGCTCAGCAGAAAGTCAGGACAGCAAAAAGAAGAAGAAAAAGAAGGAAAAGAAAAAGCACAAGAAACATAAAAAGCATAAGAAGCATAAGAAACATGCAGGCACTGAAGTAGAATTGGAAAAAAGCCAAAAACACAAACACAAGAAAAAGAAGTCAAAGAAGAACAAAGATAAAGAAAAGGAGAAGGAGAAAGATGACCAAAAAGTGAAATCTGTCACTGTGTAAAAGGACAGATTTTAAAAATTGACTTAATTACTAAGTCATCTGTATTAAATTTTGTTATAATGTAAAGAGATTCAAGCCTTGTAAATAATGACCTGGAAGACCCTGTGCTGCACTTAAAATATTGCTGCTTGATTATTTGATTTTTACATCAGAGCTTTATAACACGAACTTTTGTACAGAATTGTGAGTTGTGACCATGTAATATGAGAGGTTTTGCTAGGGCCTATTATTTTTAACCACCATTAATTAGTTGGGGTGGAGTTTACTGTACTGTGAAATTTTCACATTTGAATTTTTTTAATTGCCTGGCAAAAGCTGATATCAGTTCTAAAATATCAGCAGAATGATTTGCTGAATTCATTACAATCCCGTTAATGTCACTTTTTGATTACAATAAAAGTTTTCAGTCAACTTTTCAAATGTTGAATATTTGCATTATTTAAAGAAAGGGTCATCCTTCTTCCAACTTCCATTTCTATTTTTAAAAATGTTTGATTTTTTTAATACAAGCTGAACTGAGTACACAGAATTCTAAACTAAAAAGGGAAGATACACTTCATAGGTGAGCTAGTGGTAGGTGGCTAGAAATTAGGATTAATTGGAGATGTGGTTAAATAAATACAGGAGTCATACAGCAATTAGAAGTTTAAATTTCTAAAAAGATTTGGAGTTCAGTTTTAGAAATGAATTGTAATGTTTATGGCCACAGTTTTCTTTAAACTCTGACAAGTATTAAATTTCTTGGCGAAGAGGAATGCAGCTAAACCATCAAGCGTCTGTGGCCTACCTGACCTGCCCTGGTTGACAAAAGCAATCAGTACTAGATAAGGCTAGGATGCGTTTCATTCATTACTGTGGTTTGTGAGTGTGTTGTGGACAATGAAAAGCTGAAACTTTGGAGGGAACTGGTAATTTAGAGAGAATGGTAGTTTAGAAACTTGGTGGTATAAATAGGTATTAAGAAGATAATCCGGCTCGGCGCCTTGTGGCTCAACGGGCTAAGGCGCCAGGTACGTACACCTGAGCTGGTGGGTTCAAATCCAGCCCTGGCCCGCCAAACAGCAATGATGGCTACAATCAAAAAATGGCCGGGCGTTGTGGCAGGCGTCTGTAGTCCCAGTTACTTGGGAGGCAAAGGCAAGAGACTTGCTTCAGCCCAGGAATTGGAGGTTGCTGTGAGCTGTGATGCCATGGCACTCTATCCAGGGTGACAGCTTGAGGCTCTGTCTCAAAAAAATAAATAATAATAAGATAATCCCTGGGTGGCGCCTGTGGCTCAAAGGAGTAGGGCGCCAGCCCCATGTGCCGGAGGTGGTAGGTTCAAACCCAGCCCCAGCTGAAAACTGCAAAAAAAAAAAAAAAAGTATAATCCTTTTTGAGAAAAAAGAGACCAGTGTGGTCCATGGTGGTGGTGATCCTAAAGTACTGTGTCAAAGGACCATGGAAGATAGAAAGGATTGACTTTAGCAGCACTATCCTGTTAAATTTGCCTTGATTCAGTATTTCCAGAGTACTGTATACCAGTATTTCCAGAGTAACTGGTACTTGGTTTTAAGTGGTATAGAGATTTTTTAATGCATTTTTAGTGCAATAAAGACAAATATTAAGTGATTTAAAGAAAAACTACATAGATAATGTAAGTACTGTAAATACGAAAGTTCAGGGCTGAATTAAATTTGGGAAATGAGTCAAAACAGCTTTCTTCTAAAGGGCTCTGCTTTTATTGTGATACTTAATTACATTTGCTTACTTTGTCAGTATTGGGATATCTGTTCTAAGCATTCCAACCCTTCACCACCCCATATACAACACATATGGCCACTTCCATTTTCAGATAATCCATCTGAATTCCTGCTAATCTGGACCCAAAATCCAAATTATATTTCTCTCATTCATAGGCACCCAGACAGACTTTTTATCATAAATTGCATCACCCAAAGATAATAATGTTACTTAAGCTCATTGTTCTTTAATTTTAAGCTATACTGACCTTTTCTTTAACTGCAGTCCATGCCTGTAACTCAAAGTCTAGAGTAACCGATCAAACTCTGACCCAATTCCCGTTTTAGATATACCTAATTTTGCTGTGTGTAATGTGTACCTTTTGCCCACATTTTTGAGGGAAAAATAAATATGTACGCTATATACAGGTGGTACTATTTGTTACCAGTACATGAAATTTCTTGTACCATAATATGTTAAAAAATCAAATGCTAACTTTATAATACAAAAAAACAAGTACCTAGAGAGAAACACAAATTTGAATTAAAAAATGAAATGATTTTCTTTTCCCAAAAATATGGGCCAAAAACATGAGAGTATATTATACACAGGAGTGAATTTTACATGGCAAAATACAGTAAGTGCTAATATTTTGCCCCCACTTTGGTATTCCAGCTCTATCCTCTGCTGGTTTTATTTAGGCCACCTCGTCATTCTTTTATTTCTATTGATACAATTCCTTTCTCTAGTTACCTATACCCTGTGTTTTCACCCATGTACTAATATCTCCCATGCCTGCTGTTGCTTACCCATCTTGCCTCACCTAAACACCTAACCTTCAAACCTGGGATAGGGTGCTGAGTACTGCTTAACAAAACTAAAGGCCTGAAAGACAGTTTAAGTAGTTTATTTACCAAGTGTTTGTACCTTATTTACGTTCCTTAAAAATTCCAGTGGCTCTTGATGTCTTATGTCACTTTAAGCAAGGAAGTCCACAACCTGTGAAAGTTCGGTTCAGGCTTGGATTTTCTTTCTTTCTTTTTTTTTTTTTTTTTGGTAGAGAGACTCTTATTACTCTATCCCCCTCGGTAGAGTGCCATGGCGTCACACTGCTCACAGCAACCTCTGATTACTGGGCTTAGGCGATTCTCTTGCCTTAGCCTCCTCTGCCACAACACCTGGCTATTTTTTGTTGCGGTTTGGCCTAGTTTGAACCCGCCACCCTGGGTATACGGGGCCGGCACCTTACCACTGAACCACAAGTGCCGTAATACATAATCTCTCAACCCTGCCGTGTGGAAGAGTCAGCCAACATCTAAGACTCCACCTATTTTTGGTGTTCCCCAAGAGTCATGTTATATCTACCTATCTTCTGGACTTGGCTGTTTCCTATGAATGGAATTAACTTCCACCTTTGCCTGCTTTATAATTTCCTACTCACTATTTGAGAGTCAGGTTGCCTTTTTTTTTTTTTTTTGTAGAGAGAGTCTCACTTTATCGCCCTGGGTAGAGTTCTGTGGCATCACACAGCTCACAGCAACTTCCATCTCCTGGGCTTGGGAGATTCTTTTGCCTCAGCCTCCCAAGAAGCTGGGACTACAGGCACCCACCACAACACCCAGCTATTTTTCTGTTTTTTGCAGTTCGGCCCAGGCCAGGTTTGAACACCTTCAGTATATGGGGCTAGCGCCCTACTTGATGAACCATAGGCGCCACCCAGGTTGCCTTTTTAAAATTATTTCTTCACAGTACCTTCCAACACACCCCTTGTCCCCACCACATACATACCTGAGATGGCTGTGGCATCAGTGAATGTACTGTAGTAATATTTTCCAAATTGTTTTCAGTGAGCTGTTTGGTGCCTCCCTCAATGAACTCAGAATGTCTGGCTTGGGCATGGTGGCTTAAGCCTGTAATCCAAGCACTTTGGGAAACCAAGATGGGAGGATTGCTTGAGGCCAGGAGGAGTTCAAGTCCAGCCTGGTTAACATAACAAGACCCTCTCTCTACAAAAAAATGAAAAAGCCAAGTACAGTGGCACATGCCTGTAGTCCCAGCTACTTGGGAGGCTGAGGCAGGAGGATTGCCTGAGCCAAGGAGTTCAAGGTTGCAGTAAGCTATGATTATGCCCCTGCACTTTAGTCTGATGAACAGAATGAGACACTATCTCTTTAAAAAAGTCTGGTTTGGGGCGGCGCCTGTGGCTCAGCCAG
Source organism: Arctocebus calabarensis (assembly GCA_963573935.1). Lineage (NCBI taxonomy): Eukaryota > Metazoa > Chordata > Mammalia > Primates > Lorisidae > Arctocebus > Arctocebus calabarensis. Next base: position 12,145 of record CAUYON010189840.1, read on the forward strand.
CAGGGCGCCGACCCCATATACCAAGGGCTGCAGGTTCAAACCC
>CAUYON010189842.1:0-33328 GCA_963573935.1 Arctocebus calabarensis
TAGTCCCAGCCTCTTGGGAGATGGAGGCAGGAGACTCGCTTGAGCCCAGGAATTGGAGGTTGCTGTGAGCTGCAATGCCACGGCACTCTATCCAGGGTGACAGCTTGAGGCTCTGTCTCAAAAAAAAAAAAAAAAAAAGAAATGGAACCCTGCTGAAACAGAAGCTAGCTGCTAGCATATTTTCTCACATTCATTTAAACTTAAACTAGGATCAGAGTCGACCCCTTTTCACAGAGACTATTGTCAAAGGTGGCAGTTGACAAAAGCTGGAAGTAATAAGCTAGAGAACATTGCTTCAGTTTATAACCATCTAACCCAGAGGTTCTGGGTAGATTGCGACCCACAAGAACTGTATTAAAGGGCCATGGCTTTAAGAAGGTTGAGAACCACTGATCTAACCAGTGACATTTTTAAACTCCTCCTATATTTGAAGAGTTCTTATTTTAGCTCTTCTATGGTGTGTTTGGACTTATGCATGTGTTTAGGTCTTTTTTTTGTATTGCTTGAGCTATAAACAGGCTCCCTAGACTCCCTAGACTCCCATTGTGTTACAGGAAGATTCCACTGCTTTGACCCTTTCCTGTAAACATTCTTCCTGTCTTTCTACCGTCTGCATTTGGTCAGCTGAGTCTTTATTATATAAATATTATCAATGATGATAATAGTTACATTCTTTTCTTTTACCAGATTTCAGTCTTTGGTATTTTGTTTATAAGTTGATTATAGAAGTTGGAAAATAGTAAACTTTCATTTATCAGCTGCAGAGGTAGGATCATATTCTCTATGTCTGATGATGTGATCTTTTTGCCATTCAAGGCAAATGTCCTTTTAGAGTCATTTAGATTAGTCAAATAGATTACTTTCTACTCTTGTACCCAATTAGTTATGTTCTAATCAGCCTATAATTATATTATGATAATGACTTATTTATAAGTTTGTTTTGTTTTTCTTCAACATCAGAGCTGATGATGTTGGACAGTTTAGTTTGTGAACTCGTCCTAGATAAAGCTCTATTTACCTCACTGCTATATGTCACTACAGTTTCCATATGGCCAAGCAGAAGTACTTAGAATGTGACTGTAATGATATTCAGCAATGAGGTATGTAGCACTTTTTCTAGGATGAGTTCACTAACTTAATTGTCAGACTTTGTAGGACAACAGCTCTGATGACTATTCTAGAAAGAGTTCCAAAATTGCTTTCTTGGGTGGACTGTGCATGCACTGGTGTTGGTGTATAGCTTCCCAAGGGGAGTACCTCAAAGGTGACCATAAGTGATAGTCAGCAGTGAGATAGGTATCACTTTTTACAAACTTAGTTGTCTGACCTTGGTATATACAAGCAAGGTCTTGTTCTTTCACCCAGGCTAGAGTGCAGTGGCAGGTTCATTGCTCACAATAGCCTCAAACTTCTGGGCTCTGATGTTCCTTCTGCCTCAGTCCCCCAAGTAACTAGGACTATAGGCATGTGCCACCATACCTAGCTAATATTTTTAATTAAAAAAAATTTTTTTTTTTTTTTTGAAACGAAGTTTCTCTTGCTCTGTTACCTAGGCTGGAGTGCTGTGGCACCATCACGGCTCACTACAGTCTTAAACTCCTAGCCCCCAGAATCCTCCTACCTTAGCCTCCCAAAACACTATGGCTATAGGCATGAGCCATGTGCCTGGCCTCAAGAACTTTTTATTGTTTGTTGATTATTGCTTTATATAGCATATACATGTCTCTCTGTGTGTATGTATGTATATCCTTTCCTCGTTTTATGGCTCCATCATTTCTCAGATTTTCCAGGAATGCTGGACAGCTTTTCCCTGCAAAGTTCTTTTTTGTGTGGTAATGTCTACATATTAAGAACTTTAACATTTTAACTTCTAAAAAAAAAAAGCTTTATTGAGATATAATTCACATATCATATAATTCACCTATTTAAAATATACAATTCAGCTACTTAAAATGTACAATAATTTTAAAATATTTTTATCACCCAAGAAAGAACCTCCATAACCCTTAGCAGTCATTCCCAGTTTCTCCCTCTTCTGGGCATTCGCTTCTCTACTTTCCAACTCTAAATTTGCCTCTATTGTCTCTTTATATTTACCTATTCTGGACTTATTTTCTCCTTCTGTCTGTCTCTAAGAGTATATTCTTTGACCAACATCTCCCATGTTTGGATCCCATGCTATCTAAATGTGGTACCTTCCATCCTATAGGAACAATTTTCTTAGATTTCACATATGAGTGAGATCATGGGATATTTATCTTTGCATGACTTATTTCACTTAACATAATGTCCTCCAGGTTCATCTGTGTTGTCACAAATGACAGGATTTCATTCATTTTGTGGCTGAATAGTATTTCATTGTGTATACCTACCACATTTTTTTAATCCATTCATCTTTTGATGGACATCTAGGTTAATTCCATGTCTTGGCTATTGTGAATAGTGCTGCACTAAATGTGAGACTGCAGATATCCCTTTGATGTTCTATTTTCGTTTTCTTTGGCTAATGGGATTGATGGATCAAATGGCAATTCTTTTTTTAATATTTTGAGGAATCTCCTTACTGCTTTTTATAATGGCTTATACTAATTTACCTTCCAAACAGTGTACAACAGTTCTCTTTTCTCTACATCTTTGACAACACATGCTATCTTTTGTCTTTTCAATAGTCACCATTCTGACAGATGTGGGGTAATAGCTGATTGTGGTTTTGATTTGCATTTGTCTGATGATTAGTAGTGTTGAACATTTTTTCATATACCTATTGGCCAGTTGTATGTCTTTTCAGAAATGTCTGTTGAGGTCTTTTGCCCATTTCTTAACTGGCTTATTTGTTTTCTTGCTATTGAGGTGACTTCCTTCTGTATTTTGGATATTACGCCCTTATCAGATGTTTACTGTTTCAACCACTTTTAAGTATACAATTCCCTCATTGATTGTTGAACTGTGTTTTAAGTATTATTTTCAGGTCAGGCATAGTGGTTCACCCCTGTAATCCTAGCATTCTGGGAGGCCAAGGCAGGTAAATCACTTGAGCTCAGAAGGTTGAGACCAGCCTGAGCAAGAGTGAGACCCCGTCACTACTCAAAATAAAAAAATAGCTGGGTGTTGTGGCAGGCGCCTATTTTCCCAGCTTGAGAGGCTGAGGTGAGAGGATTGCTTGAGCCCAAGAATTTGAGGTTGCTGTGATCTCTGATGTCATAACTCTCTACCCAGGGCAACAGAGTGAGGCTCTGTCTCAAAAAAATAAAAATTAATTAATTTTAAAAATTTAATTTCATAGTGAGTGTGCTGAAGATTTCAATATACATCTTATCAGAACCTATTTCTAATCTATCACTAACTTAATGCCAAAATATGGAAACTTTGCTCCTCTTCTTTGTGCTATTCTTGTTATATGTTGTATCTATATTTTTAAATAGTGTTATAATTATTACTTTATATAATCTTACGTCTGTTTTTGTCTTATTTATTGTGAAATGTACATAAAATTTGATGTTTTAACCATTATTAAGTGTATAATTCAGTAGCATTAATAACATTCGTAATACTGCATACACCAGTCACCACCATCTATTTCCAGAGTATTTTCATTACCCAAACAGAAACTCTATAACCATTAAGCGATCACTCTTCATTTCCCTTTCCGCCCAGTTTCTGGTAACCGCTAACATACTCTTTGTGCCTGATTGATGTCACATAACCTAATGTCGTCAAGATTGATCTGTGTTGTAGCATGTTTCAGAATTTCTTTTCTTCTTGTAACGGAATAATATTCCAGTGAATGTATATACCATGTTTGTTTATCCATTCATCTGTTGGGGGGTACTTAGGTAGCTTTAGTTATTGTGAATGATGCTGTAGTGAATATTTGCCTACAAATGCCTGCTTAAGTTCCTCCTTTTAGTTCTTTTAGGTCTATACCTCGGAGGGGAATTTCTAGTTCATGTGGTAATCCTATGTTAAGCTCAGCTACCATACCTTTTTTTATAGCAGCTATACCATTTTGCATTTCCACCAGCAACTCACAAGGGTTCATTTCTCTACATCCTCATCATTTCTTATTTTCCTTTCTTTTTAAATACTAGCCATCCTTTATTAGTATAAAGCTATCTCATTGTGGTTTTGATTTGCATTTCCTTCATGATCAGTGATGTTGAGCATTTTTTTATGTACTTCTTGGCTTTTACATATTTTCTATGGAGAAATGTCTGCAACGTGAGTGTCAAGGCAAATGTGGATACCTTACCTACTTGAGAATTTTGTGTAACACATAAAGACATTATTAAAGAATGAAGGAATGTATGGTTCCCTAGAGGAGGGGGGTATATTATGTCTCAGTAGATTTTTACTGTTGACAGATTGCTCAGTTTAAGGATAAGAAAGACATTATGAAAAACATAGGAGGGAGAAGTTGAGGGTGCTTTGTTCTAAAGCTTTGAGGATCTGTGAAAAGATGCTTCTGAGCATATTTCTAGGCCCCATCCCTGTGGATTCTAATTAGTTGATCATGGGTAGGACTTAGGTATCTTCTCCCTCTCACCCTCCTTTCCTTTTAAAGCTGCCCTGGTGGTTTTAAAAAATAGCTAGATTTAGGGACCATTTATCTAACTGTCTATTTAATTGTCTACTCCTTAGGTAGCACATTCCATCCTTAACACTGTAGATGGAAAGTTTTCTTTATACTACATGGAAATCTGTCCATGTAATCTCCGCCCATTGGGCCTAGTTTTAGGCCCTTAGGTCATACATCTCTCTTGCATGACTGACTTTTCAGGTATTTGAAGACAGCCTCCAACTGTCCCCTGTTATCTTTTCTCCCATCTTTGTTTCCTTCAGTCATTTTTGTTGGTTTAATCAAAGTTGTGCAAGCTCATAGTATAAAGGTTTATGTATTTTTTTTCCCAAGGTTAAGAAAAAGGAAACCCACTGTTGTTCTGCTTTCATATTTCTCCTTCAGAAGCAATCACTTTCAACTCTTCCTCTGATTTAGCTGTTTACTTCAAAATCTTTTTATAAATGCTTATATTGCTATTGAAATTTTTGTTTTTTACTTTTTCCTACCCTCTACACAAATACCATTCCTATTTTCCACTTCCTCCTGATACAAGTATATAATAACTTTAGTTAGATCACTATTCAGTTTTTTTCTTATTATGACCATGTAAAATGCAATTCAGAGGTGAAATGCATTATAAAATTATTAATTTTCCCCTCCCATTTAACTTTTTATTGTCCATTGTATTTATAATGGACCTTATTACATATGCTTAGTTTTCTGCTAATGGTTTTACCAACCATTAATTCAACAGCAACTTTCCATTATTTGTACAAATTTGTCCAAGTGTTTGAAGGGATCTTACGTCACCTTTTGGAACATCTGTCGTAAAGCCTCTGATTTGCTCCAGTTTGGACTCTGTCTTCTTCACCTGATCCATAGTAGTGATCAGTGATTCCTTTTACTGCTTTCATTTTTCACGTATACTATAACTTCCTCTTTTCTGATTTACTTTCCCCTATTTTTGTATAGTGCTGAGACAGAATGAATGGATAGTATTTTTCCTTTTTTACTTCTTTCTAAAAGTTTATTTTAGAAAATCAAGCATGTGGAAAAGTAGACATAAAAATATTACCAATTCCAGTGTGCCCATCACCCAACTTCAGCAGTTATTAATTGTAGCCATTGTTGTTTCATCTTTATTTCTATCAATTCCCCTTACAACCCATTATTTCTGAAGGACATCCCAGTCATCACATCCTTTTATCTGAATATTTCAATGTGTATCTCTAAAAGATTGAAACTTTTTTTGATATAATAATACCATTGTTAATAATTAATGATAAGAATCAAAATTTTTGAAATTTTTACATATCTGAAGACTTTTTACTCAATTAATAGTTGAAGAATATTACAATTTAGGTTGGAAAACTTTTCTTTCAGAATTCTAAGTTGTTTCTTCTAGTTTCTAATTTTATTATTGAAATCCTGTGCTATTCTGATTTTTTATCCTTTCTTTGTAGCCCTTTTTTGAAAATTTGTTTTTCTTCTGAAAGCTTATGGGCTCTTATCTTTATTCCTAGCATTTAGAAATTTCATAAAGATGATGTTCTTTTACATTGATTTTTTTTTCCCCCAGTCCTTCAAGTGCTAGGCAGTTTTTATGAATTTCTTCACTGTCCCCCCTCCACTCCTTACTACCTTACTCTTTCTGAAACTTCTGTTATTTATATGATGGACCATCTAGGACTAATCCCCCAGTTTTCTTATCTTTTCTGTTTTCTCTCTGCATGTTTACACTGATTTGGGGGTAGATTTTCTCAATTTCATTTTTTTACTTTCTATTTAAAGAGTTTTGTTTTATTTTTCCTATTAATATTTTTAATTTCTAAGATCTCATTTTTCTCAGAATATTTCCATTTCTGTCATTTCTGTTTTTTCATAGTTTTGATATCTTTTCTTATTTTTCTAGAGTACAGTAAGTCTTCACTTAATATCATCAAGACATTAATGTTAACATTCTCAGAAACTGCAACTTTAAGTGAAATACAATGTACACCAGATCCTCAAATAACATCCTTTCCTTTAACACCATTTCATTATAATGTTGATAATGCAAAAAAATTGATTTTCTTATACCATATTTTGCCATATATAGTGCTCAATTTGGGGCCCAAATTTTTGAAGGAAAAATAAGACTGTGTATTATACATAGGTAGTAGTAATTTCATATCTATATAAATGTTTTTAATTCTTTTATTTATGCTTACGTGTTGAAAGTGTAACTCTAGAAAGCAGTAACAATAGCTGTATACAAAATAATACCCTAGAATACAGTAATCAGTTTTGTTGAATTTACAATGAACTTGCAATGAAAGCATTGGCCAACTAAGAGCAATGTACTTGTCTTTGTACACTTTAGACAGAAGCTAGCAATCTAGCTGGTATTTTAAATTCCTTTATAATAGGAAAACCAAGTACATAAATATAAACAAATAAAATTTTAAATTAAAATGAAATATCTTTTTCCTAGAAGTTTGGGACAAAGACTATGGTGTGCATTATACGTAGGAACACATTATACACAGCAAAATAAGTTATGTCATTTTGCATTTACAGTTTGGTGATTGTGATGGTACTAGTATTTTTCTTTTTCTTTTTTTTTTTGTACAAAAGGTCTTTATTGGGGGATGCTGCAGAGCAGCATTAAGGAGGAGAGGGAAAAGAGGGAGAGAGAGAGGAGAGAAATGGGGAAAGAGGAGAGGAGAGAAGGTAGAGAGAGGAGGGGAGAGAGAGAAGAGAAGAGTATTTTTCTTTTTTTATTTCTTTCTGCATAACTTGTTTCTTCCAGATTTCTTCTTCTGCTTTTTCTTCTTTTTTAGTATCTAGTTTGCTTTGATCTCTTTTACATGTATCATGTCTTTTGATACATAGTTATCTGATCATATTTAAGAGATAAGGTTAAGAGTCAATTAAAAGTTCTGAGTGCATGGGCAGAACTATGGACTATGAGATTCACTGTAGAGTGATCTGGCACTTCTGGCATTTTCTTTGATGATGCCCTTATGTCGTTATCTTTAAGTTTTTCCTTAAACTGGTCCAATTTCCTAAATTCTTCAATTCTACTTCCTAGAAGGTATAATAGGGCTGGCTACCAATGTTCTAGGAGCCAAGTCAACAACACGGCCTAGGCGAGGGTCTGAGAATTTGGTGTGCATTTACACTCATTTTATTATTGTACTCCTATCTTAACTGTACCCATGGCTCCCAGACCAGACATCTGCTGATTTAGACTCTTTATAAGTTAAACCTCCAGTCTGCTCCTGGGTTATCGAAGGGGTGATCACTTGCCTACTTAGACTATAGGAGAGAAAGTGTTGGCATTGAAATTTCTTTTTTTGGTGAGGGTATGCAGTCTCTATCAAGGGTTTTAATTATGTGTATTTGTCTTCAGGTGCTTAGATTGGGCTTTGACCCAAGGATTAAAGGTGTGTTTATTAAGCTTTCCTTATAATTTCTAAGATGGTTTCCTAGTGACATAGAAAGATTGTTAAAATAGTTATTATAATTTCTTTCTTTTTTTTTTTTGAAACAGAGTCTCACTATGTAGCCCTTGGTAGAGTGCCATGGCGTCATAGCTCACAGCAACCTCAAACTCCTGGGCTTAAGCGATTCTTTTGCCTCAGCCTCCCAAGTAGCTGGGACTACAAGCACCTGCCACGATGCCTGGCTATGTTTTGGTTGTAGTTGTCATTGTTTTTTAGCAGGCCCAAACCAGGTTTGAATGGGCCAGCCCTGGTGTATGTGGTTGGTGCCCTACCCACAGAGCTGTGGGCTCTGAGCCAATTTCTTAAAGCATGCTTTTAATCAATCACTTTTGGTACCAGTTCTTGAACCTTTTGGGAATTTTGCAGTGTAGATCAGATTGGTTCTAGCTCAGTGCTAATAGCTTTCTGTGGTAATAGAAATATGATAGCAACTAGATAGATGGGCTGTTGAATATTTGAATGCAGCTGAGGTCTTCAATTTTAGTTTATTTAAATTGAAATAGCCATATGTAGCTACCATATTGGATAATGCAGTTCTAGACTTTTCCCTCCATTGCTTTAAAATTTAGCATTCTCAAGTCAGTTTCCATTTATCCGCCAGCCGCCTTGCTTTTATTTTTTTGTTGTTTTCTCTCCTATCTTTCCCATTTGGGGGGTTTATATATTTAAAATATACATATATCATTACTGTAATTTTGTGGGATTCTGGAAGGAAGCAAAAATAGATGCAGGTATTTACTTTGTCATCTTTACTTAGGTGTTGTTCTTCATGCAACTTGATCCAATTCCTATCTTAAGAATATATTCCACTTAAATTATAATGACCAGCTCCTTGTTCTTTCATTCTAGAATTTCTGATTCTATTAATGCAATCTGTTATATCTGATCTTTATTTTCTATGCCCATATCAACATTGTTATACATGAATTTCACTTTCATAACAAGTGTCCAGGTTCTTCCATTATGTTTTAGTTGTATAGTTTTCATGTTTTAATGGCATATACTTTCATGTAGTAACTTCCATTGACATTTAAATACATAATATCTTATTTAACATACATTATTGAGTTGAAATTATTTTCTTAAAATATATTTCCTGAGTTTCTAATTGGGGGTGTGTGCAGTATTTTTTAACCATTTTTTCTGATTGTATTAATATGAAAAAATTAGTAACATTTTGAAAAAATATGTAAAAAATACTAAGAAGAGAAAATCTCCTGTACTAACTTGTTATTTGCAAAGTAACTATTATTAACACTTTGGAATACATTCTCCCACCATTTGTGTAAGATATGCATTTTTCTCTTCAGTTCTCACAAATAATTAGTAAATGCTATTTTATAATTTTCTCTTTTTACATACTACATTGTGAATTTTTACTCATAAAGGTTTTTTCGATGCTAAAAGGAAAATACAGGGTGACTTTTTTCCTTTGTATTTTTTGACTTTTAGTATTTATTCAACATCAACAAAATTTTGTTGAACTCTGTGTTATAAGCCTAAGATATAATTCTGCCTCTTGGTTTTGGACTGGGGTTCATATTTTGACCATACTAAATTAAAATATAAAAACAATGTCAGTTTCTTCAATAAATACATTCCTTTAGATAGAGTTTAAAATTAGCAGTTTTTTACAGAATTTCACTCATAATTGCAAGCTGGAAAAAAAGGTATTATAGCATGATTTTAGCCTATGTTAGAGTATGTTAAAGGTATAATGCATCATTAATCTAGTTGATTTTTACTGCATTTGTCAAGACAATTATTTAAATCTTCATAAAGTATAAAACAAAATATAAAAATTCAAATAGAAGGAAATATCTTTTGGTAGATGAAAAATATTTTGCTTTTATTCTACAGGTTAAGAGCAGGATTATGTGATCGCTGTGCAGTAACTGAAGAACATATGCGGAAAAAACAGCAAGAGTTTGAAAACATCCGGCAGCAAAATCTTAAACTTATTACAGAGCTTAGTGAGTTTACTCGATTTATTAAACATTTAAAGCATAATATACTATTATTAAAACCTATTAGTAAATTAGTTGTAATAAAATGGATTGTCTACATATACTTATTTAAGTGAAAGTCGAAATGTTCTTTTTTCCCTCTTTGTAGATTGAATTTCATGCTTATTTTAGGAAGTAATGAGAACAAAAAGGTGCGAATAACAGGCCATGTTGACCCTAAAATCTTAGCAGTTCTAAGATAAGCAGATTTCCTTTGGACACATCCATCTTTACTTCTTTGGTTTTATCTTCATTTCATGTAATTTGACTTCTTAGTAAAATACAAAGCTGACAATGTAGTGTTCTATACTCTTGGTTTTTATGACATATTATTGAGTATATTGTTTTCAGTTTATTCTCCTTACCCATTCAGTGTAATGTTTTCCTACATTTTTAGCCTTCTTCTTTTATTCTTTTTTTCTTTTAATATTTCTCTGACCCTTCTTCTCTTTTAACTATTTATCTCTTTTGGTAAGCATCATGTGGATTTCTAATAAACAACTCATAGTCAACATAACCCAAATTGATATCTTTTCCAGACTAATTCTATCTTCTTACTTTATTTTTTTCTATTAGTTATGTTGCTAGTCTCTGGTTACTCAAGCAGAAATATATGAATCTATGCTCACTATTTTAAGAAGAGATGAGGAAGGCCAGGTGTGGTGGCTCACGGCTGTAAACCTAGCACACTGGAGGCTGAGGCGATTGGATTGCCTGAGCTCACATCCATGCCAGCATCTGCAGTTTAGACACTTTGTGATGTGGGCTATTCTCACTGGGGTTAGATATCTCAGGGTAGTTTTGATTTGCATTTCTCTAATAATCAGGGACGATGAGCATTTTTTCATATGTTAGTCATTCGTCTGTCGTCTAAAGAGAAGGTTTTATTCATCTCTCTTGCCCAGTGATCTAAGGGACTGTTGGCTCCTTTTATGTTTATTAATTTGAGTCTCTGTAGATCCTAGTTATTAAGCTTTTGTCTGAATCAAAATATGCAAATATCGTTTCCCAATGTGTAGGTTGTCTGTTTGCTTTGGTTGTTGTCTCGTTAGCTGTACAGAAGTGTTTCAGTTTCATTAAGTCCCATTTGTTTTTATTGCTGCGATTGCCACGGAAGTCTTCCTGATGAAGTCCCTCCCCTGGCCAATATCTTCCAGGGTTTTCCCCACACTATCTTTGAGGATTTTAATTGTTTCATGCCTTAGATTAAGGTCTTTTATCCATCTTGAATCAATTTTTGTGAGTGGAGAAAGGTGGGGGTCTTTTTTCCTTGGATTTTTCTCAGCCTATTTTTTTTTTCTTTTTAATTTTTTTTTATTTTTTACTGCCTATACTGGCTGTGAGTGAAAGTATAATCTTTTCAATTTTTATTTTGTAAATAAAACATTTGGTTCTCAGCCTATTTTTAATATTTCATAAAGTTTTTGTAGTTTTGATCTGCTCATGGCACCATTTCTGGCTTTTCAAAAAGACTTAATATTTAGAGTTGCTTTGTCTTTTTATTTGAAGATGAAGAGAGAGAGTCAAAAAAATTATCTTAAAAGGAAATCTAACTCCTGTCACGGCTACAAAGGACGAATTGCCCAAATACTACTGATTCTGCCTCTCCTTACTTCCTATTTCTGTACCCACATAGGCCCACATACTCATTTAATGGCTACCTGATTTGTCATCTTATTGATGTTTTCTTCTCACTTTGGTGTGTGCTATAAATACTAGCAATTCCATCTTCCCATCATTCATCTTTGAAAAATGGTAACTGATAATGCAGAGTGTTCATAAAGTTTGTTTGCAATTTAAAATGGCCAACTATTTTTAATTGCGCATGAACTTTATGGATATCCTGTATTTTAGATAAGGTTCCAATCTCTTAACCTGATTTTGAAAGCTTTCTACCAAAGAAAAATTGGGTATAACCAATTCTTTGCTCCACCAATTCTCAGCGTAGAATAATCTGTCTGTTCAGTGATGTAGGCCTTTGGATTCATCAAAGTGACATTTTTCTACTTAGAAATTCTTGAATACTTTATTGTACTTCTCTTAATATCCCCCTCCTGGTCACTTTCAATTGTGTAAAACAGGTTTATGTAGTATTTTGTCTCTCTTATTAGGCTATGCTTTTCTTGAGGCCATCATCTGTATCTTAATTTTTTTTAGATCCTCTATAGAAGGTAGTTTAGTAACCCCCCATATTATAGATATTCCAAAAAATTACTGAATGTAAGAAAATATATTTAGATTTATAAACCACTAAATTATTAACACAGTTTGGACTAACCTTCTGTGTTAGTAGGGGGTGATTATATTTACTGTGATTTGATTTCTTGGGTCTAGTCCTCTTGGTAAAACACTTGCTTAACCAATGATATCACACTAAACATTGCCAAGAGTTTTGTGCTGGTTCTAGTGGAACTTATATCCCAAAATTGGGTTTCAGCTTTATAAATTAAGCATAAATAGGAAAAGTTGGTGAACATAGATTCAAATAAACAGATACTACTTCAGTGGATATATTTAAGTTATTAATACCATAATCATGAAACATTTCGTATAACTAGAAGAAAATTTGACTTAATAAATGTTTATGTTATAAAATTATACAGATATTTACCTTTATTTTTATGATCAGTTTACTCCAAGATAAGTGGCTCTTGCTAAGATGGTATTTGAAATTAGTAGGACTAATTGCTAGTAATTAGATGGAATGCTTTGTTCCCTTCAGTGTGAAGGAATGCACTATAGTCCTTGAGTTAGCAAGAGTCTCATTTTTGTACACAAGCCTTACATAAAGTTATCAGTTAATCAGTTACACAGAACTGGTATAATGTGAGATGTAGTAATCACTGCCTAGTAAAAGATTAGTTTTACACAATACCATTAACCCTGAATAACATTGTGGCTTAGAATCAGAAACCCTAATTTCTTTATAAATGTTAACGTATCTTTTTTGAAAAGCCTGACATAGATGTTGTCATAACTGTATTAAGTGCCATCTTTTTCATATTTTCAGTGAATGAAAAGAATACTCTACAGGAAGAAAATAAAAAGCTTTCTGAGCAATTACAGCAAAAAATTGAGTAAGTATTTTTCCTAAATTGTAATACAAAATTGAGTATTTTCCCCTGGCTTTTCTTTATTTATTTTACTCAACTATACAAAACAGTGAAGCTGTCTTAAGAGTTGCACATTTCCTGGGAGGCTAAGATAGGCAGATTGCCTGAGCTCAGGAGTTCAAGACTAGCCTGAGCAAGAATGAGACCCCCATCTCTACTAAAAATAGAAAAACTAGCCAGGCTTAGTGGTGCACAACTGTAGTCCTAGCTACTTAGGAGGCTGAAGCAAGAGGATTGCTCAACTCCAGAAGTTTGAGGTTGCTCTGAGTTATGACACCACTGTATTGTACCAAGGGTGACGGTGAGAATCTGTCTTAAAAACAAAAAAAAAGGAGTTGAACATTTCATTTTGAAAATTGATGAATTATTCCGGAATAAAAAATACAAAGAAAATCATTATATTTTTGTCTTTTGGGAGTATGTATGTGTATGTAAAGAGTATGTATGCATATCTTAGGTTGCATATAAAGTATCAACATTGTATTTAAAGAACTTTGATTTTTATAATGATATATTATAAATAATAAATTATTAAATGTCTTATATTTTAAAGAAAAGGGAGTTTTGTTACCTCCCTTATAGCCTTGTCCTAGAAGCATCATAAAAGTATTTCCTCTGATACAATACTCAAGTCTGTAGATCTTCTTCCTTCCTCTGTTCCTCTCCCATTCCCCCCACCCCCGCATTTATTTTAAGCAAGAAGGATAGTAACTTTTCTTTTGTGTGCCATTTCTTCTTATGTAAGTTTTATGTTTATTATTTCTAATCTCACTGTAAGTGTGCAAATAGTTTTATTGTCCCTTATTTTACAGTTAGGGAAAATAACTTGCCTCTCTCACACACAGTAATAGGACCATCACTCAGACTCATATCTTCTGATTTAAAAGCCTTTGTTCTTTCCATTATGTAACACTGTCTAACAAAAAGGATATTTTTCTGGATATGGTCTGACTAGTGCAGAGCAGAGATTTGGCCAGCTCTTAGCTACCATTTATATAAAAGTTAGGTAGTATTTTTTAAAACTTTGGAATTAGGCTAGTCCTAATGGTGGGATAGGAGTTCCTAAAGACCCTGTTCCACTTGAGTAGAAGTCTATAAAACCTTTGGTAAACTATGTAGACATAACATGTTATTTTGGCTTTGGATAGTTGTCTGTGTATAAGCAGTCTCTCAGGTGAAATTAACATGCTTATTTCTCTACTTTTAGGATAATGGATATCCTGTAGAATTCTGATATTTCTCCCAAGTGATCAGTCTACTGAATACTGATAGCCAAAAGGAATTTTGAGGAGGGATAATAGATAAGGACAGAAGCCTATGGGATCAGACTAAGATTAGAAAACATACATGAAAATGTCAACACTTTATTTTGCTCATGCTCTATAATGAACAGAAGCTAGGACATAGATCTAAAATCTTTGATATATAATTCCAAAACAAAAAGTTTTATTTGAAATGTTTACAACCTGACCTTACTGTACCTGACTGTAAATTCACTTATAGTCTTTACTTATCCCACTTCATGTAAGTATTCTTATATTTGCTGTGAAAATATCAGTGTGTTTGATTACAGATGATGCCTCAGACCCCACTGGAGGTGTTACATAATTACCTATTTATGCTCTGTGTTACTTTTTTTTTTTTAAGAAGAAACCTGAACTGCATCCCATCTGGTTCTGAGGATTTTATTTTTATTTTTATTTTTTTAAGTAAATTTATTTCAGGTTGTTCTGAGGATTTTAAGCAAGTGATGTTGACCTTCATTAATTTATTATATGGAAAGATTTAGCAAATGTAGCTTATGATTTTTGTTTTGTTTTGTTTTTTTGAGACAGAGTCTTACTATGTCACTCTTGGTAGAGTACTATAGAGTCACAGCTCACAGCAACCTCAAACTCTTAGGCTTAAGCAACTCTCTTGCCTCAGCCTCCCAAGTAGTTGGGACTACAGGTGCCCGCCCCAATGCCCAGCTATTTTTTTGTTGTAGTTGTCATTGTCGTTTAGCAAGCCAGGGCCAAGTTCAAACCCACCAGCCCTGGTGTATGTGGCCAGCGCCCTAACCACTAAGCTATGGGTGCCGAGCCTAGCTTATGATATTTTGAGCACATCAGCTTTGATAGTTATAAATACCAAAGATAGATAAGATACTGGGTGAGTACAGGTTAATACAGAATTAGATAGGTAATTGCCTCAGAACCCGAGGTGTATTAAAAGTATGTTGAAACTATATTAGAAATATGAATTCTAATTAGTTTAGAATTTATTTTTAGTGTTCTCAGATATATAGATTTTCCTGTTAAAACCCATTGATAGTTTAGAAATGAGATAAAGGCTAAAAATGTGAAATTACAATAAAAACTAATCATACAGATGAGCTCAGGGCATGTATGTTTCATTTAGGACATGCTTAAACAGAATATGTAGGAGGTAATCTATTGTGTCTTTCAATTCTCTTCTTAAATTTAAGATAGTAGGTGCACATGAACTAGCCTCTTTTGTAGCTTGCTCTCCTCAAATTTCCCTTTGCTTGGCAGTTAAAAAAAAAAATAGGAAGTAACATCTTGTAAAGGCAGCCTAGTTTCCCCTGACTACCTAAATCACCATAAAGTTATGCTATAAGTGCCTGAAATTCCCCTAAACTTTAGAAAAAATGTTACTTGACTTACATTACTGCTTGTTAAATATAGTGATTCTGACTTCTGAGCTAGTTTTAATGTTACTGATACCTTATATGGTAGGATAGTTGTTAGTGACACTGGAGTTATTCAGCAAAAATATGTCATTATAAAGTTTTATTTACATATACCATATGAATGTATATGCTGTATATAAGTATATACATATATATTAATATGTGTGTATAATTTCTGTATATAAATATGTTAATATTTATATATTATATATCAATAAATATACCAACATGTATATATTAGTAATATCACTGTATATAAATAATATTAATATAATATTTATATATATTAACTCTGCCAACCACAGAAAGCAAGCAACTAAATAAGCTAGGTATTACCTTTCTCTCTTTGTTTTGGGAAATAGATGTGATGGGTCAGTGAAAGTTACAGGAGTCTATACACTTGAGATTTCAGAAGACTATAGGATTCATTTCATTCACCCTGTCTTCTAAATTGAATTCCTTGTGCAACTTGTTTAACAAATAGTCATTGTCTGGACACCTCTAGTACAAGTTCACTGTTTTCCAAGCCTATTTAATTTTTGAGATAAAATTATTATCAAGTTCTAAATTTGTATAAAAATCACTTTGCTTACACATTATATTTGTTGATTCAGATTTTGTCTTCTGGAACATATCTACCCCCGTTCTCCTTGACTACTTTTGTTTGTTTGTTTTTTGAGACAGAGTCTTAAGCTGTTGCCCTGGGTAGAGTGCTGTGGCGTCATAGCTCACAGCAACCTCCAACTCTTGGGCTCAAGCGATTTTCTTACATCAGTTTTTATTTCTATTTTTAGTAGAGACGAGGTCTTGCTTTCACTTAGGCTAGTCTCAAAGTCATAAGCTCAAGTAATCCACCTGCCTTGGCCTCCCAAAGGGCTAGGATTATAGGTGTGAGCCACTGCATCTGACCCTTGACTACCTTTTTGATATATGGGGACAGCTGGCATGGCTCTCTCAAGTCTTGTCTTCTCTGGGGTGGTTATCCTCTGCTCACTAACTGTTACTCATGTGGCATTACTTCACATAGTAATGAAGAGTCTTCAAAGGGCCATTTCTCTTTAGTGTTTCAGTGTATCAGTATCTTAATTAAGAAATCTATTCTAGGCATAACCTGATCAATAGACCAATACTGCTCCCTGTGCCTGTATCTTTTTATTTATATTAATATGGCCTAAAATACATGCCACTGGTGGTTCTTTATGAGGTTTTTAGTTAACTGGAGCCTTAAAGTCAATGTCTTCTCTATCATCTATTTGTAAATTTATTGTTTTAGATATAAATATAGGACTTCAGAGTCATGGCTTCATAGTAGATTGTTGAGGAAACCTTGTGTTATTTAACCTACTCTCTCATTTTAAGGTAATAGCACTATTGATTAAATACAGTCCTACACCTGATAACAGTGTTTCAGCCAACAATGGACTGAATATATGAAGGTGGTCCCATAAAATTATAATAAAGCATTTTTACTGTACCTTTTCTTTGTATAGATATGTGTAGATAAACAAATACTTAACGTCGTGTACAGTTACCTGCAGTATTCAGCACAGTAACATGCTGTATAGGTTTGTATCCTAGGAGCAATAGGCTATACCATGTAGCCTAGGTGTGCAGTAGGCTATACCGTTGTAGGTTTGTGTAAATGTGTAACTGCACTCTACTGTTCCCATGACAACACAATCACCTAACATTTTCAGAGCAAACATTCCCATGGTGAAGCAATACATGACAACTTACTCATTTGAGGGGGGGCCCTGGGTCACATCTTTGTATTTAGTTTTTCTTTTCCACAACTTCCCTGCAAAAAAGAAATACAATACCACACCTATTTTGTAGATGAGGAAACTGAGGCTCAGAAAAGTAAATAATGTGACTGGTAATTTTCAGACCAGGATTTGAATCTAGCTCTAACTCACTTCAGAGTTTGCATATTCTTCCTATAGTCATGTACTAAATCACCCTCAGAAGGTTACCCATATGGTGTCACTCCATAGGTGGCAGAGCCTGGGTTCTCTCATTTGAGTCAGTTCATTAAGGATTATATCTAGTATTTCTTACTGTTCTGTTTCATTTTGTTAGTTTTTGCCCATTATTCTAACCTTAGGGTAGAGGAGGTTTTCTATATGCTGATTTTTTCCTCTGCTATATATTAGATTAGCTTATGTCTTCCACAGATTTGATGAATGTCTACCAGTGCCTGGCATTAAGAGCATTAATAAAATGTTGAACAAAACCTCCCTGAGAATAGGAGCCCTGAAGCATACCACGGCAGATTTCCTTCATTAATAACAATTTATGTCAGGGGCGGTGCCTGTGGCTCAGTGAGTAGGGCGCCAGCCCCCTAAACCGAGGGTGGCAGGTTTGAACCCGGCCCCGGCCAAACTGCAACAGAAAAAAATAGCCAGGCATTGTGGTGGGCGCCTGTAGTCCCAGCTACTACGGGAGGCTGAGGCAAGAGAATTGCCTAAGCCTAAGAGCTGGAGGTTGCTGTGAGCTGTGACGCGACAGCACTCTACCAAGGGTGACTAGGAGTCTGCCTTTATTGATATGAAGTTTGTATTTCTTACATTTTTTAATATTGAGAGAATCATTGTTAGATGCCTTTCTGAGAGCCAGATGTAACATAAGGCATTCCTCAGAACAATTGGACTAATAACCCTACTTTTAAAAATTAGTCTTATTTGAATTATTCACATGATAAATTTATACTGGTTATAAGGGCCCAGGGTACCAGACTGCTAGTTTGTATTTTGGGGACTCCTCTTCTCATTTTTGAAAATCAGAACATTTAGATCACTGGTTCTCAATCTGTGCACCATGACCCACAGGAACTGTATTAAAGGGCTGTGGCATTACGAAGATTGAGAACTATTGATTTTTAGATGAACTTGATGGTTATGATATTGCTTCATTAAATCTAAAGAGTATTTTAACTGGAAATACAAGTTCTTTAGAGAAGGGAAAAGCCAAATATTAAAAACAAAGATTCCTGAGTGGCGCCTGTGGCTCAGGGAGTAGGGCACTGGCCTGATATACTGAGGATGGCAGGTTCAAACCCAGTCCCAGCCAAACTGCAACAAAAAATAGCCAGGCGTTGTGGCAGGCACCTGTGGTCCCAGCTACTACAGGAGGCTGAGACAAGAGAATCGCCTAAGCCCAAGAATTGGAGGTTGCTGTGAGCTGTGATGCTACGGCACTCTACCAAGGGCGACAAAGTGAGACCCTGTCTCTTAAAAAAAAAAGAGAGATTCCTTATGAAGGGAAACCATATATTCTGATAGGTGAGGAGAGGAGGGAAACAACTAAAACCATTTTGACAGGAATTTAAAGGGGGTGAGGGTCTACATTAACTAAAAACAATTGCTCCTGGCCCTCAGAAGAAAAAAATGAAAGGAGAAGGAACACAAGTGTGCATAATTAATTTAACCAAAAGCTGTGGCATGATCCCTAACTTTTCTGAGAAAATCAGAGTAAGACAGTGTTTTCTTGGTTTTTTTGATTGGTTTTTTTTTTTTTTTTTTTTTAAACAGTCTCACTATGTCGCCCTTGGTAGAGTGCTATGGCATGACAGCTCACAGCAACCTCAAACTCTTGGGCTTAAGCTAATCTCTTGCCTCAGCCTCCCACGTAGCTGGAACTACAGGTGCCTGCCACCAACGCCTGGCTATATTTTGTTGCAGCTGTCATTGTTGTCTAGCTGGCCCCAAGCCGGGTTTGAACGCACTACCGTCCATATATATGGCTGGCACCATAACCACTGTGCTACAAGCACTGAGCCATGAAAGTTGTTTTGGTTTGTTTTCCCTTCTATTTTATGACAAAAGAGGACAAAGCCAGCACTAAGTTTGGACACCTCAAAGCTAGTTTTGTGGTAGAGTTTTGTTTTGTTTTTCCTTTTTGTGATTCCTGCTAATTCCGCATTGACACTGCCAGGAAATCAATTTCTTTTCATGACTCATTCATGTTTCAGATTGAATTTTTGTGAGTTAATAGGCAAGCAGGCTGTGACGTGATTAAAGCTAGGTCAGATAGATTTCACACTCCATTAATTTATAAGGCCTTCTCATGTGACTTACTCCAGTTTCTGGAATAAGAATAGGATTACAGGAAAAGATGAAGAGTTAAATATTAGACCTGTTGCACAGAAAATTGACTAACAACAAATAATTATGTATTTCAAAATTGCTCAAAGAAGAGATTCTAAATGTTTTTACCACAAGAAAAGGATAAGTATGTGAAGTGGTAGATATGTTAATTAACTTGATATAATCATTCTATAGTGTGTACACATGTTAGAAGATCATGTTATATCTTCATAAATATGTGCAATTTTTATTTGACAGTTAAAAATAAAATTTTAAAAATATATATTAGCTTTAAAGATTGTTCGCTAGTGTAAAATATGAGATTATAGCCCACAAGTAATATTGATATTATTCTGGAAATTAAAGTATGAGTTTTTGTTAGGAAAAATCAATCTTTGTCTTGTAATTAATGTTCTTAAAAAATCTTTGTTGGTCATAGTTTATAAAATGGTTATATTTTTGTTGTTGGGAAATAGTATTGCAAATTGATATGAGAATAATAGGACAGACTGGTTTGGTCATGTAAATCCTTATGTAGCACCTGACAAACTGGTAAGAATTGGTTGGCAGAGCCAGTCACAGTGGACCTGTAAGCCTAGCACTCCGGCAGGCCAAGGCAGGTGGATTGCTTCAACTCAGGAGTTTGAGATCAGTCTGAGCAAGAGTGTGACCCTATCTCTACTAAAAATAGAAAAAGTAGCCAGGTGTCGTGATGCACGTCTTTAGTACCAGCTACTCAGGAGGTGCCCAGGGCAACAAAGTGAATCTTGTGTCAAAAAAAAAAAGAATTGTTTGGCAAATGAGGTCAGTAATGTTTTGCCATGGGAAAGTCAACTAACTTTATTTTAATCAATAACCACAAGTTCATTCACACCCAATCTGCAGGTGCTATAATTGGTCCTGAATTGTGTTGGGCAAGAACATGTGCCTAGATCCGCATAAATTTATTTCTCTAGTCAAATCTGGGAATGTCTCATAGTCATTCAACAAATATTTATGCAGTATCTACAGGGTGTCCTAAAGGTTGCTATACATACCTACAAAGGGAAAGTGAGTAATTGTAACTAAATGTACCTTTATTTACAAAATGTTCATTACAAAATATTTGTCTATGTGTTGATATGTAAATAAAAATACTAAAAATATAAAGTATAATTGGTTTGTTAATTTTTCTTATTTATGGTGACCTTGGGACACCCTGTACTATGTGCTTTGTAAAATATCAATGAACCAAAGATCTTGTTCTCTAAGAGTTTACCTTCTAATAGATGAGCAAT
This sequence comes from Arctocebus calabarensis, assembly GCA_963573935.1. Lineage (NCBI taxonomy): Eukaryota > Metazoa > Chordata > Mammalia > Primates > Lorisidae > Arctocebus > Arctocebus calabarensis. Next base: position 21,220 of record CAUYON010189842.1, read on the forward strand.
ACACATAAGTTGTATGCTACATTAGTAAATGCTGTGGATAATGTTAATAGTGGAGAATAACGGGGAACAGGTATACTAAATTATGGGAAGGATATTGCAATTTTAAGAAAATTTCAGCAAAGACTTAAAAGGAGATGAGGTAATTAGTAGTGTGGAAATCTGGGGATGAACATTTCAAGCGTATGGAACTGCTAGAGCAAAGAACCTAAGGTGTGAATACACCAAGCCTACTCATACCTTAGGTTGATGTAGCATATGATAGGAAAGAGAAGTAATAGGGAAGGGGGACAGTCAGATCACATAGGATCTTTGTGGATCATTCAAGGGATTTTTGGCTTATGTTTTTGGTGAAATGGGAAGATAGGGCAAGATTTTGATCAGATTTAATTGATAATTCTTAAGTCCTGTAGAACTGTTATAACTGGTGTCCAGCCTGGATGAAGCAGTGACAGAAACTCAAATTTTGAAACCTACTTGTAGTAGACTAAGGATAGCACATCAGTGATTAATGGTAAAGGCCCCTAGAGTCTGACTACTGAGATTTAAATCCTAATTTTGCTACTTACTATTTTGGTAAGTGAGTAAACTTGTATATTTTCATTTCCTCATTAGGAAAATGAGGTGATAATTCCTCAGAGAGGTGTAGTAATTAAACTGATACATGTAGCTCTTTAAATAGTGCCATGCAATGTAAATGCACAATAGTTGTTGGTAATTATCATTCTATATGTGTTTGCTGAGTCATGCTGATTCTAGGACCACAATGTTTAACATTGGTCCTTTCCTTTCTATATGTACTTAACAATACTGTAATTCAAACCACAGAAGCTCTTGCCTGAGCCATTATAGCCACTGTCTAATTGATTTCCTTGCCTCTTCTGTCCCAACCACTCTTGCACACTGCTGTTAGATTATCTAATTACATCTGTGCTCTAAAACCTTAATTTCCTTTCTTCGTGCCTTTTAAGTATACATTACTCAAGGCTGTTCTTCATGTGGTTCTAGCTTGTTCTTCTGCAGTATTAAGTACACAGGACTCCATGCCTTTACTCAAGTTATGTGGATTGTCTGTAATGTGCTTTTAATTTCACCTCGAGCCACCAGCTACATTTTCTACCTTACTTTTCATAATAATATTCCCCAGTTGGTACTATAATTATTTTCGTGCCTCTCTAATCCTTAGATTTGGAATGTTAAATGCAAGGTATACCTCTTACAACTTCAACTGTGTGTTCTGCTGTAGCTCCATACCATATAGTAGATATTTTAATAAATATTTGTTGAATTGATTTTCTTTCAATTGCCATTTGCCTCTAGGAATGATCAACAGCATCACAGAACTGAGCTTGAATGTGAGGAAAATGTTATTCCAGATTCACCAATAACAGCCTTCTCATTTTCTGGCAGTAACCGGCTACGAAGAAAGGAGACCCTCCATGTCCGATACACAGAGCAAACACATACTAAATCAGAGGTCTCTGTGTTTCCAAATGGTGAGTTGGAATTTTGGATTTTACTTGTCTGGTTTTTCAAAAGAGTATTCATCTGCTAGTTTTTAGGTTATTCATTTTAGTAGAAAGAAGGTAGTCATTGTTCGGGTAATTCATGGTATAACTATGAGTTTAACTTCCATCAGAAAATTGCCTGAAAATGCATTTTCTGCCTATGTTATTTAAATATATGTGTTGCTCATATATCTGTGTAAATACTATATTTTACAAATATAATTAGTAGTTTCTTTTTATTTAAGAAATACATGTATATATCTGAGTGAGATAGAAAAGGAAAGGAACTTAACGTTACTTTTCATCTCCTGTGTGCCAAGTATTATGCTGAATGATTTGCATACATTATTGCTATATTGTAAAGCTCAAAACAGGCTTGTGTGGTAGCTATTAACTCCTTTGTTTTATAAATGAGGAAAGACATGCTTAGAAAGTTTAAATAACTTATAGTCAACTGTCAGGTAGGTAAGTGAGTAAAAATTAAAATATAGGTCTTCCTCGCTCTAAGCTTTTGTACTTTCCAGGGCTTGACTGTAAGTATGCTTACCACTGGAACTGTCTTTAACTGGCTGTTTTTATTTGTTATAATTTGTTCAGAGTTAGTGATAAGAAATGGCTTTATGATATTTTGACTTATAAAATGCGTTTCCACATTTTGACTTATCTTTAGCATGTTTCTAATTCCAACTGAGTTTACTATTTCTCCTAAATGCTTTGAAACTGGCTTTTCATATAGTCTTGCAATTGATTGTGTAACATGATACAGAGATTATTCCTTATATGTTAATCTGAAGTAAATGGTAAAGACTTTAATTTTTAACCAAAATTATTTTTAATGAGGAAAGCATCTGGAGGGAAAGGATATACATAATTGTAGAAATATTTATACAATACAGATAAACTGTTGATAGTAGGTATGCCTTTAAAAGAATAAGCAGATCTTAAGATAATTAAACACTAGCAGTTTTCTCCTATATTTGTATGAGTTCACATCACCATCTAGTGGAAAACAAAAGAACTGTTAATAATCCTACACATAATTAGGAGCTAAATTAAAATGTTATGGTCATAGGTCTAGAATGAATATTATTTGCCTTTAGTCTACTGTTAAACAAGACATGAATCATTACAGATAATCATCTGCATAATTTGTGTCGTGTTTAAATCCAAGTATAGGAATGTCCAGAAAACAAACCATAGCAGTTTTCTGTATTAGGAAAGTCATCTTTTATAGCCACTAAAAATGCTTTTCATTTATTTCTATTTTGTATGAGAGCAACATTTAACTACAGTGTTTAGAAACTTAATTTCTTTTAATCTTTTTCTGGTTATATTTTACTTCAAATCTCAAATTTGGTTTTAAGATAAAACTTTTAGATAATGTAAATTATTTTAAAATTTTAAATGATTTATATCTAATATGTCCTGTTCTCTAAGCACCCTTGCTTGTTTCCCTTAAATAGTAGCTTTTTAATATTGTTTTCAAGTTATAAATAGGAAAACACTAATTCTCTTTGTCCTTCTAATTTTCTTTGAATAAAATTCTTAAATAAAAGAATGATTCCTGATAAAAAACATGTTTCAGAGTTTTCTTCTCTAAACTAAAACCCTAAAGCAAAGATTATAGAGATGTATAATTTAGTATACTGTTTAAATTAACCTGCTGATTGTAACAGCAGGAAAATAAACATTAAAATATCCCTTCTTTAAGCACCTTAGGTCAAAGAAGCTTGTCTGTTCTGGTCCTCTCTATCCCATTGTTCTACTTGCAGCTTTGTTTCTTAGTAAAAATAAAACTTATTTCTTAAAATATGAAAATTATTTCAGCCCTTGAGACTCCAGGTCTTTACCAGGTGGGGAAGCCAGTTTGAGAAGTTTCTATGGACATATTGTAGCCGTGGAACTAGTCCCAAGTGGTTCGACTTTGTCAATAGCAAAACGATGAGTTGTTTTTCAGCTGGAAACAGATCCTCCGGTTCCGAGTCACAAATATGCACAGCAGTTCTGTCACAGTTCTGTCACCACTGAGCGCTGTGGCACGCACCTACAGTTACAGCTACTCAGGAGACTGAAGTGAGACTATTGCTTGAGCCTAGGAGTTTGAGTCCAGCATGGGCAACACAGCAAGGACCCATCCCTTAAAAAAAAAGGAAGGTGAAATCTGAAGGGAGAATCTGTCAATTTTGCCTCTAGAAAAAGAAGGATCATTGGAGCTGGATCTTAAGCAGAAAGTAGAGCACAAACTCCAAGCTTTAAAAGTACAGTTAAAGAACTAGACATCACCAAGGATAATCTGACACAAAAATTTGAACATCCTAGTATAAGACTCTGGCAATCCAAGCAGCCTGAGATGGGATGTGGACAGCAGTTCTGGCTCTCAAGTTCACTCCACTGGAATTGAGTGTTTTATACAGCTATGTCATTCAAGTATTTAACTGCTTGCACACTTACATGCTTGAAAAGCTGCCAGACCTGGTGAGCGATCTCCCCGCCTTAGCCTCCGTCCTTAGACGAAAAGTCAAGAACAAGCACATTAGAGTTGTGGGGGAGTGTGGGCTGCAGGGAGGAGGTATCACAGACTCTGTACCTTCATTGCACAGGGAAACAAGGCAGAGCACTCTGCTGCTGAAATATACAGATGTACATCAGGGACATCGCATTCCTAATGACTGACATGGTGAGGAACCAGGCTTCACAGCACGGCTTGCTGAGGGCTGTTCAGGTCACCAAAAAGGGGAGAGTAGTGAGAACCCCTGAAGAGCAAAAGTCATCCCTGAAAGAGTTGATACCTGTCACCCTACAAAGTACCCAGGGATTTCAACTTCTAGTCATTTATCTTGCAAACGGCAAAAAGCATGCATAATTTATTATAAGCATATTTTTATAGCAAAATGTGAGGTGATGTTAAAGAAATTATGACAAATAGATATAATAATTTCTTTATCGCCATGTAAAAAATGAAGAAGCTCTTTGTGTCATGATAGGAAGTTATCACCAACATGTAGTCTTGCTTTAAATATTTATTTCCAGGATGTATTTGTAAGTGGGAAAGGGGGCAAAAACCAAATATGTACATGGTGCCTATTGTTTATATATCCATAAACAACTTATGCAGAGATACATAAAAAAGTCATATTAGTCATCATAGGAAAGAAAACTAAGAAACCACAGGTCAAATACAAGAGAAAATCTTTTCACTGTTCCATTTTGCACATTTTGAATCATGTGAATGTATTACCTAGTATAAAACAAATAAGCAATAAAAGACACCTAAAAAAAAAAAAAAGAAAAAGACAACTTCTTGCTTTAGCTTTTTCTTATGGCACCTTTGTCCATGGCGAACAAATCTTACTTTGTAAACCTATATCTTACCTTGCTTTGTAAACCTATCTTTCTCTTCTTCAATAAACTTTTTTTTTTCTTTTTTAAAAAAAAATTATTTCAATAAAATAGTACTTATATGTTAACCCATTTAAGGACAGGTAATAATAAAAACAAATAAAAATAATATTTTTTTAATTTTTCATTATTGTTTATGATGCAATCTCTCTTCTTTTTTTTCTCCCTAGAACTGAGAAAAGTTTCCAAAGCATCAACTCAGCCACAACATAATTCTAATGAAAATGAAATTCTAGTAGCTGACACTTGTGATCAAAGTCAACCTCTAATGGCTAGTAAGCAACATATTAATACTACTTTATAAGTGTAAAGTTTATGAGTGGGCAAAGTGGTCAACAGTCTACTTTAGATGATATTATTAAGAATTTTAATATAACATTATTTATATTACTAGTAGTTTAGAAGTCTTTCATATTGGAAAGTAATGTTATCCTATTATTCATATTAATATTGTTAGCCATATTAATGAGAATTCCTTATAATTTTAAATAAAGAAGACTTTATGGTGATATATTCATTCAACAATATATAAGTGTCTGTTGTACTCCAGGCACTGAAGAAAACAAAGCCCTCGCCCTCATAGAGCCTACAAATTCAGTTGAGAGAGAAAGAAAATAAATATATGTCAGGTAGGAGGAAGTACTGTGAAGAAAAGTGAAGCAGGGTAAGGAGGAATATTAGAAAGCCTTACTCCTGAAGTCACACTTTGAGACTGAGGAGAGAAGTGAGTTACATGGGAAAAGGGTATCCCAGACCCAGACATCAGCGAGCACAAAAGCCTTGGCAATGACGGTGCCAGATAGTTTGTTTGAGGAGCATTAAGGAAGCCTCTGTGATTAGAATAGGGTGAAGGGAAAGGAGATGTGTTTGGACAAAAGAAAGAATAGAATTGCCATCAACTGAGATGGCCTCTAAAACCATGAGACTGGATGCAGTTACCAAACAGGTTGAGTATAGATGAGGAAGAGAAGTTCAGGTACTAAGTTCTGGGGACCTCCATTATGTAAAACAATGATTTTTAACTTTTTTTTTCATTATCACCCCACTCCCAGCCTTTTTAGATATTTTTTTTTCCTATTCACTTTCCCTATGGAATTTTAATACTATAGATGTACTGTATAACTGTATGTATTGTGTGTATGTATGTATGTACATACACAAGTAGAGTAAGTTTATTTTGTGCCTCAAGAACCATTTTTCATCCTGGAGCGGTGGCTCACGCCTGTAATCCTAGTGCTCTGGGAGGCGGAGGCAGATGGATTGCTTGAACTCAGGAGTTCAGGACCAGCCTGAGCAACAGCAAGAACTAAAAGTTGAAAAATTAGTCCAGCCTTATGGCAGGTGCCTGTAATCTCAGCTACTTGAGAGTCTGAGGCAAGAGGATCTCTTGAGGCCAAGAGTTTGAGGTTGCTATGAGCTATTACACCAGACTATGCTACCCAGGTTGACAGAGTGAGCCTCTGCCTAAAAAAAAAAAAAAACCGTTTTCACCCCCGTTGGAGGCAGTATTGCAGCTGTTGAGGTAGTGATTTAGAGGTTGCAAAAATGAGGAACCAACAAAATAGAAAAAGGGCTGCCAGTGAGATAGGACGACTAACAATGATGTCCTTTAAGCCAGAGGAAAAGGGAAGAACGAACAGCCAACTGTGTTAAACCTTCTAATAGGTCAAGTAAGATGAAGACTTCTTAGAATTGATCCCTGGATTTGGATGCGTGGAGGTCATTGGGTGTTAAACTAGTAGCATGATTCAAAACTGTAAAGGTACAACAGTGACCATCTGAGACAGTATCATGCTCAAGGGAAACTAGGGACAGGGAAAATGGAAAGAGCACAGGTAAACAGGTCCTCTTCAGCATTTTATGGTAAAGGCAAGGAGAGAACTGGACAGTGGCTAGAGAGGAATATGAGTCAAGGGAGAGTTTTTCGGAATCGAATATTATTGCATGGTCAACATATTTATGCTAGTGGGATGATCAAGTAAGGGGGGATTAGTAATTCTGGAGAAAGAGGGAATAATTGTTAGATTCTTGAAAAAGCCCAGTTAGAAGAGTTGGCCAGGATTAATCACTTACTCATTTATATACAGAACTTACATTCTGATCATTTTTTATTAAGTGTGACAGATCCTTGCTTCTCAGCACTCTAGAGCCACATCTCTTCTGCTGTTACCAGGACTTTACTCCATCAATTGCCCCCTTCCCATACAATATCTCACTGTTTTCTTCTTATACACACGTTATCATGTATCTTCTAAAACTAAAATCTCTTTTAATTGTTTCCATTACAGCTTCTCTTCAAAGTTGTAAAAATGTTCTATACCCAGTATCTGTACTTTCTTAATTTTCATCACTCCCAAATCTACTATAGTATGAATTCCAACCCCACCTCCACCCCTCATGAGGGAAAGAAAGGGGAGGAAAGGGATAGGGGACAAGGAAAGAAAACATTCGCACACTCTCTTCCACACATTGCTAGAACTGCTTCCAGCAAAAGCCACCAAAATAATGGTCCTTGGCCTGTTCTTACCTCACATTCTATCTCTTTCTGGAGAAATCTCACCAGTGTATATTCTGCTATGGCTTATATGTTAATAAATCCCAAATCTATATCTTTGTCCAAGACTCTTCTCCTGGATTCCAAACCAGTATATCTCTCTGCTGTTGAACATCACTACCTGGCTATCCTTCAACTTTAGCATGTCCAAAATTGACACCTTCCTGTCAAACCTCCTCATGTGTGTTTTTACAATCTCAATGAGTGACATTGTGCATACCTCTTAAGTTACCTAAATCAAAAACTTTGAGTCATCCTAGATTCCTGCTTCTTCATCTCTTGGATCTAAACAACCCCAAGTCTTACTGATTCTGCCTCCTGCACATCCGTTTTCCATATTCTTCTGCACACCTTTGTACTAATTTAAACCATCAGCATCTCTCATCAAGACTGGTTCAGTAACCTAATTTGTCTTCTTACCTAGTAATGACTACTTCTTGCCTTATGAATCTGTCACAACCATAATTAACTTTTATAACCCAAATATTGCATCTGTCCTCCATTTAAAATTCTTGGATCTCGGTTCTGGCACATGTAGCTCAGCAGCCAGGGTGCCAGCCACATACACTGGAGCTGATGGGTTTGAATCCAGCCCGGGCCTGCCAAACAACAATGGTAACTACAACCAAAAAAGAGCCGGGCATTGTGGCGGGCACCTGTAGTCCCAGCTACTTGGGAGGCTGAGGCAAGAAAATTGCTTAAGCCCAAGAGTTTGAGGTTGCTGTGAGCTGTTAGGCCATGGCACTCTACCAAGGGCGACATAGTAAGACTCTGTCTTTAAAAAAATTATTGGATAATCTCTTCATTGTATACAGGATAAATTCTAAACTTCTTAGCAAAATCTGACCCCAGGCAACCCAAATGAGTCCATGTTCTACTACTTCCATCTTCTGCAATGTGATTTCTAGCAGTTGAATCACATGTAGTTCCCTGAACAAGCAATTTAGCAATTTTGTTTCCCTCATCTACACCCTTAAACATGCCTAGAATCCTACTTTATGTTTCCAATCCACTTAACCTGTCACATTGCTCTTTTTCTCCAGGTCCACCTTACACATCACTTTGTATAAAACTTTCCTTGATTTTCCCAAGGCAGATATAGGAGTTTTTCTCTGTTTAAATCACTTCTTGTATGTACTTTCATTATAATTTTTCACATTCTACTGAAATTCTCTTTTTACCTTTCAACTATAGCTCATACACTCCTTGAGGATAAGAACTCTTTTCATCTTGTGCTTAGCATAATGCCTGGAACTTAATAAGTGCTCCATAAATGCTGAGTTATCAAAACTATATGCACAAAACTTTATAAAATACTTGAACATTTGTGATGATTCCTGTATGTTTTAAATTAAAACTTGAAAAATAGTAACTTTTAGTAATAAAAGTCTCCCACAAACGTTTTCTATGAAAGATAAAACTGTAATTTGATACTCATGTTGTATCGTAGTTCACAGTAAGTCCATTTTATGATTTTTTTTTCTCCCAGTGGCAATAAGAAAAATCTACCTATTGCATTTAATTCATTTTGGAAAAATAGAAAACTTAGTTGAAAACATTTAACAAGTGTGGACACTACTAAATACCTGCAAGGTATAATAGATATTTTGAACTTTTGGGACAGAATTTAAAAATTTGTCCAATGTAATCTTACAAAGTGACTTTATGCAATGATTCTCTGAGCCTTTTTCTTCCTCCTTCCCTCCATCGCTCCCTCTCTCCCTCCCTCCCTTCCTGTCTTCCTTCCTTCTTTCCTTCCTCTCTCTTGTTTTACTCTTACTCAGGTTAGAGTGCAGTCATTGGATCATAGCTCACTATCACCTCAAACTCCTGGGCTCAAGTGAACCTTTGACCTCAGTCTCCTGAGGAGCTGGAACTACAGGTGTGTGCCACCACACCCAGCTGGAGTTTTTTTATTTTTGTTGTAGAGATGGGGTCTTGTTGTATTGCTCAGTCTGTTCTTGTGTCATTAGCCTCAAATAATCTTCCTACTTCAGACTCCCAAAGTGTGGGGATTACTGTCATGAGCCACCATGCCCAGCACCCTTTCTTATAATTTTTAGATATCTGGTTTCTGTAGTTGCATAATTGTAGTTTTTTCTTATTTAGAAACCCATGGGACAAGCAGTTATCCCACTGATAAGTCATCTTTCAATTTAGCTGCAGTTGTTGCTGAGACACTTGGACTCAGTGTTCAAGAAGAATCTGTAAGTAATTGTTTAGTTTGGTGATAAAATGAATTGTTACATCTTTTTAGGTCAGTTCTTAGAGAATTGAGCAAGAGAAAAATTATTTTACCTAAAGGTCACTAGATCAAGGCCTAGAACAAAAATAATGTTGTTAGAAAGGCCTGTTTATGTTTTCTATCTCAGACAGTCCCAGCAGTCCAGAGTCTTTAGAATTCTTAGAATATGTGTTGAGTCAAAATCTTGGAGAATAACAACAGCATAGAGACTTTGTCAACTATTTTTCCTTCCTTCTCTCTCCTGCTTCTTCCCAATCCCCCGTTCCATCTAAGAAAAGATCTAAACCATGAGGTTGAGTTCAGAATTTATTGGATCTTTTTTATATCCTTTATACTGAGATTTGATTTGGAAAACAGACTGTTCTGTTAACTGCCAAGAACTGCCAGTCCAATTAGATCCAAGTCTTAGAGATTGGGTCCAAAATTGACCCCCAAATCTTCTCTTTATTATTTTAGTACTTCCTCACCTCAGGCAAGTTTACTTTTTTTTTCCTTAATTGATTCCTAGAAAATAGAAAACCTGAAGGGAATAGTTCTATTCCAGGACAGTTTTAAAAGAATATTCCTTTGCTTTAATCAGTAATTGTGTGTGTGCTTTTAAGTTATCTTGCTGTTCAGTTTCTAAAAATTGAATTGATTTTTTATTACATTTAGATTTTTTTTTTTTTTTGTCCTTCTTAGTTTTAAACCTGCCCTCAAATGATATTGGTTAGTTTTTACTTTGAACTTTAAACGTGTCTTAATGGTTTCTAATTCCCTCCAGCAAGTCAATACTTTAGACACCAGATATATTAAAGGAGTTGAAATCTAAAGACCTTCTGTTCAAAGTGTAAGCCACAGGTCAACAACACCTACGTCACTTTTGAAATTTGTTAAAGATGGAGTATCTCAGACCTGCTGAAACTTTTATTTATATGTGTGTTTGTGTTTTGTTTTGTTTTGTTTTGAGACAACCTCACTCTATCACACTGGCTTGAGTGTTGTGGTGTTCCCGCTCACAGCAACCTCAAACTGTTAGGCTCGAGAGATTCTCTTGCCTTAGCCTCCCATGTAGCTGATACTATAGGCACCTGCCACAACACCAAGCTGTTGATATTTTTTAGAGACGGGGTCTCACTCTTGGTCAGGCTGGCCTCAAACTTCTGAGCTCAAGCAGTCTACCTGTTTCGGCCTCCCAGAGTGCTATGATTACAGGCTTGAGCCACTGTGCCTGGCCTAGAAACTTATATTTTAACAGGATCCCCAGTTGACTTGTATGCATATTAAAGTTTAAGAAGCATTGCACTCTAAAGCAATCTTTTAAATGCATCTCCTATTCATATAAGTAATTATCCTTATTCTCTTTCCTTCATCTTAATAATTTTTTTTTTTTGAAATTGGAGCTTTGTATACAGGTAATAGAATATATTTACATAAAATATTAAAATTTGCTTTTCTCCTTAAACTTTTTGTGCTTTTTTTTAAATTGTGATGAAAAATCACATGACATTAAATTAATCATTTTTGAAATGTATAATTCAGTGTCATTTAGTATTTACAGTATTATGCAGCTTCCACTTCTATATAGTTCCGAAGTATTTTTATCACCCCAAAAAAAACTGTGAACCCATTAAACATTCATTCCATTCTCTTCTCCCTGTAACCACTGTAATAACCAGTCTGCTTTCTGGTTCTGTAGATTTTCCTCTTCTGACTATTTTGTATAAATAGAAACATATATTATGTGGCCTTTTACTTAGCATATTTTTGAGGTTCATTCACCTAGCATATGATAGTACTTCATCCTTTTTGAGGATGAATAATAATCCATCATATGGGTGTGCTTTTTACTATTGAAGGAATCTCAAAGTCCCATGAGCCCTCTTTGTGATGACCTCTACCACTGTTTGGAAGAAGATCACAAGAAACAGCCTTTTGAGGAATCTACAAGAAATATTGAAGATAGTTTAAGGTAATTTGGATCACTTTTGGTGTAAACTATTGGTGAGATGTCATTACAATGAGTTGCAGATAATTAAATAATTTCTCTCCCTGAGCATATAGTGTTTCATTCTAGTTATATTAAGTTTTACTTTTAAAAAGTTCTTCCTAGTTTATGACCAATTGAAAGCTTATTTGCATTACAATAGGGAGGTAGATATTATTTGTGGATACTTTCTGTACATTTATCAAGCAGTAATTAAGAGCTCCCAGTCTGTTACTCTGCTCCTTTAAAGATTCAGTCATTCTCTTCTGGGTTTGAATTTCAAAAAACTGGATGTTAGGGGGCGGCTCCTGTGGCTCAGCGAGTAGGGCGCCGGCCCCATATACCGAAGGTGGCGGGTTCAAGCCCGGCCTCGGCCGAACTGCAAAACAGAAAAATAGCCGGGCGCTGTGGCGGGCGCCTGTAGTCCCAGCTACTAGGGA
>CAUYON010189846.1:0-19016 GCA_963573935.1 Arctocebus calabarensis
GGCGCCTGTAGTCCCAGCTACTCGGGAGGCTGAGGCAAGAGAATCGCTTAAGCCCAGGAGCTGGAGGTTGCTGTGAGCAGTGTGACGCCACGGCACTCTACCCAGGGTGATAAAGTGAGACTCTGTCTCTACAAAAAAAAAGAATAATGGCATGTGCGTGTGTGGATGTGTGATCATCTGTGTCTGCTCTCCACAAGTGTGTTTGTGTGGGTACACGTGGCCATCCATGCTGACAGCTTGGAATAAATAGACAGTCCTCAGGTCACCAGACACATTTGATGCTTCCTACTCAGAGGTTATGCCCTGGAGCCACCTTGGAGTGGGAGGTGAGCTATATGCAGAATCAACAGGTCTACCTCTCCAAACCAAAATTAGGTGGGAGGGGTCTAGGTACAATCAAGGGACCTCAACTGGTCAAGAGTTCTGGGTGCCTAGGGTTCACTCCAGGAATTCTGGGAATTCCAAGGGACAGCCATATGTGTACGATTATTGGTGTGTCCCCACATAGCCTCACAAGTTCTTATGCCTGAATACAACACTGTGGGCAAATTCAGAGACAAATTCCAGCTCACAGGTAAGTAACTATGCAGATGTTTGTGTATAGGTAGAAAGAATTGTATTATGTGACTCTTATACTGACTTACATAAAAACAGCTAACTTTTCTGGAAACTTCCCCAATGTTCTCAATGCTTTAAATAGTTTAATTAACTTACTGCTCACCACAACCCGGAGAAAGAGGCACTACTAATAGATTCCCATTGTACAGAAAAAGAAATAGTCCAAAGAGGTGAAGCAACTTGCCCAAGGTCACACAGCTGGCCACCTCCACAGGGCCAGGTTCCAGCCTCCCTGACCTGAGTGGTGCCACTGTACCTGGCCAGAATCGAGCGCTTGGCAGGCCAATGTGTGTTCTTAGGAACAAAACGGTCTGTCCTGGAGCCTAAACCCAGATGGCCATCAATGGGCCAATCTCTAACTGTACAAGACTTGAGTCTTTATACCACAAGTATTTATGTAGTATCAGCTGTATCCCAGGCTCTAGGCTAACCACGTGAGAAAATCAGACCCACTCCCATCTCTCTGTGAGTCTGCTGCCTAACACAGAAGGTAGAAAAGAAGAATATACAACAAGGTTAAATGCGGGGGCAGGTGCCAAGAAAGGGAGTGGCAGAGCTAGTAGAGAGGCTAAGCTGGATCCTATCTGGAGGGCTTCCCACAGAAGGTGACATCTGAGATGAGAACAAAAAGGTGAGTAGGCATTAACTGGGAAAGATAGAGAAGACGTGTTCTAGCATGTGCACTGGCTGGAGGTTAGGGAGTCAGGTGTGTGAACAATGTGTGGTTCCAGGGTATGTATGTGCGCGATGCCCACCTCACTTAATGTGAATTGTGTGCACAACTCTGAATGCCTGCATGTGTGTTCTTGTTCACTCATGAGGGTGCTAGTATACTGCTGAGGTTCCCAGCAACATTCAGGGGGACCACAGATGTAGGGAAGACTATAACACAGATGAACCTCCAAAACAGTGCACAAGTGAGAGAAACCAGGCACAAAAGGCACATATTTTATGACTCCATTGATATGAAATAGAACATGCAAATCCCAAGGAAAAGAACATGAATTAGTGGTTGCCAGGGGCTGGGGGAAGGAGGATGAGCAGTGACCACTGATGGGAATGGAGCTTCTTTTGGGGTGATGAAAAGATATTGGATTGGGGTTAAAGTGATGGTTGCACAACTTTGTAAATATAATAAAAACCACTGAGTTGATCACTGAGTTCACTTAAGGGTGAATTTTATGGCATGTGGACTATATCTCAATAATATATTATTATATTAACATATAAGTGTATAAATGTGGTAAAACAGTTCTAACTTTGGACAACACTGGTTTTGGTTTGGTTTCTGGCTTTGCAATTGTCCAGGTGTTTGACCTTGGGCAAATCACTGCACCTCTCTGAACCCTATGTTCTCTTTCTGTAAAAAGAAGATAATAAAGTCACACCTAACCGGAGCAATGACATGTTCTGGGTGAAGGGCACACTTATAACTTTGACTTAAAATGTACGAATGAAAATTATGTAACCAAAATGTGTGTACCCCTGTAATACCCTGAAATTAAAAAAAAAAAAGCAGATAATAATAGTACCCACCTTGTAAGGTTTTTTGCTAGAAGTAAAAGAATAACAGGGGTGAAAAGCTAGCTCAGTGCAAAGCCAGCTATTATATTATTTCTCCCCAACATTTCTGTCATATTTTTGCTGTGCCATTCCCTGCCTCCAGGTTGGTCCCCCAAATGCCTTATGGCATATTATTAACAAGGCCATCTTCACTTCCCTGGAGAGGGAGGATTCAGGGACACAGCTGGAAGCCTACAAACTATTCAGGCATGGGGACAGTGAGTACATCTGTCTTTACACATCTGTTCTCATGGAAGTGATTACATATTCCTGCACATGTGACTTACATGTAAGCCTATGTCTCTGGTTGTGCTTACAACTGTGTAGAGGAGTGTGTGTGCATGCATGTTTGTCATAGGCCCAACAGAGGCGAGAGTGTAAGCACCCCAAAGTGAGCACACACCCCAAACACATGTGCCCAGCTGACTGCATCCAGTAGCTGACATTACCAACTGTCTCCTGCTCACTGCAGTCCAAGGAACACACAAGAATCTTGGCACCCAGCCAATTCTGGGGATGGGAGCCCAGAACAGGGACTGTCCCAGCTGACTGAGCCTTGGTAACCTGTAACAACTTCTCCCTGCCTCACTGTGAACTTGAGGTTGGGGGGGAGAGCTGGGTGTGGTGTAACCTTCTCCCTCCTCTCAGCCAGGGTTTTCCTCAAGGGCTGGCCAAGCTGTGGCTCCTCCACTCTAAACCTCAGTCTCTTCTTCTGGAAAATGGGACAATAGTATTTTCCTTACAGGACCAAGGTCAAATTTAAGGGTGTTTATAGTTTATCCTCTTAGTTTAGGAAGGACTAAATATACACAACTGCTGTTACTTATTCAATGAGACAGCAGCATTTGGGCTGATTCCTGTTCATCAGGAATACCTTGAAACATTTGTATTAATGATAGCAACAACAATGTCTGCGATAGTAATAATAATGAGAGAACTACTCTGAGAATACACTAGCCACAGTTCTGTATGTTCACAAGGGTGAATGGGGAGCGAGCTCGAGCTTCAGGGGTTGAGTCAAAAGGAAAAATCAGCAACACTGAATCTGTCTTGATTTACAGTTTTGAAATTTTGTTCACCACAGATTTTTTTTGCACTCATTTGCATTTCAAAAATAGTGCTTGAAAATATTCTTTGTCTTGCTGACTGAGTTTTTAATTTTGCATAGACAGTATGCCTGGCTGTGTGGTGCTAGTGCCAGTTCTGCTGATTCATAGGGCAGCTGGGAGAGAATTAAAGATGATCCTGGAAATGCCTGGAACGTAATAATAGTGCTGATAATAATGGCTAATCTTTTTTTTTTTTTAGAGACAGGCTCTTGCTATGTGGCCTAGGCTGGTCTGGAACTCCTGGCTCAAAGGATCCTCCCACCCCGGCCTCCCAGAGTTCTGGGATTTACAGGTGTGAGCCACTGCCAATGGTTAATCTTTTTTATACATTCTGTGTTGGAAGTATAATAAAATGAATTAAATAATCGAAGGCATCTAGTCAAAGGAATCTATATTTCAGTTAATCTGCTCAATAATTTGTGAGCCAGGTGGTATTATTATCCTCATTTTTCAGAGAGAGAAAATGAGGCACAGAGAGGTTAAGGTTCCCGCTGCAGGTCCTACCACTGAGGCCCCATGCCCTGTTTCTCCCTGGGGCTAAGGAGTCTGGGGTCTTGCCTGAACTGTTTAGGGGACCCAGGTCACCCAGCCCTCTGGATGGCTAGAGGCAGTATAGGAACCAATTCCCCTCCTCCACCCGCTTCTTCCTCTCACCTCCTCGCCCCTCCCCCATCCAGGTGCCCTAATCCCTCCGGGTTCCACGGTTACCTCCCCCTCTGGAGGCTCCCACCTGTTCTCTGTTCTCCTTTCCCCCAGCCCCTGCAGGGATCCCTCCTGCCCCACACCTCTGGGATTCCCCTCCCCGCTCTAGTCTCAGTCTGAGGATTTCCTTTCTCCCCAGCTTGGGCTCCAGTCTCCCCACTTCGGTTCTCCCCTTCTCTTCCCAGCCCCGGTAAGGATCCCCGCCCCTTCCCCAGTCTCTCTGGGTCTTCCCCCTCCCCCCTCTTTCCCTCAGCCATCCTCCCCCGCCGCCGGGGCTCCCCCAAGCCTGGTGACTCCTGGGGGGCCGCAGGGGTTTTCCTTTAGCGCCCACGTGGGGCTCTGTGGAAAGGTCATGGCCTGCGGGCAGGGCCCCCCTCGCTTTTCGGCACCTCCCCAGGCCCCAGGGCTGCAGGAGGGAGAAGGGACAAGACTACCCACCCAGGCGCCCAGAGGGCATGCCCACCCTGCAGACCACCGGCAGGTAAACTGAGGCCAGGCAGAAGGGCTGGGCCAGACTCCCAGCCCTGGGCAGGGGTAGTCACAGTACCGGCAACTTCGGGAGAACTATGAGTTGGCGGCCAGGGCTTCCAGTTTCGGTTTAGAGGCAAAGCACAGCAACGTGCCTAGCCCAGCTGGGCCGGGAGGCCGACTTCCTGGGGTATTTTTTCTGCTTGTTGATTTTAGTTTAGGGAAAAAAACTTTTTTTTCTTTAGCCCAGTGAAGAGGCTCGTCCTAGGATGGAGAGGGCCTGGGGAAGAATGGTGGAGGCCTCCTTCCCTGGGGGATAACCAAAGGAGCTCTGCTTGCAAGTCCAGAGCCCACCTCGCTATGTGGTACCAGGTACCCCCTTGACCTCTCTGGACCTTGGGCTGCGGCTGTGGCTGGGTAGTGAGGGGTTGCAGCCTGCACACTCCCTGGGGAGTGTCTGTATGTGCCCAGAGCTGCTTGGGGTTGGCTCCAGTAAAGCCAGTAACAGCGGTGGCACTGAGGCCAGGTGGGGGCCAGGTTTCATAATAAACCGGTCTCTTAATTGCTACAGGGCAGGAGAAGAAGGGGAAAAAAAAAAAGAGGTAAAGATTTGTTGGAGTTGGGTGGTGGCGCCTGCTGCAGAGAGAAGAGGCACTGTTCTTGCAAAGGAGCCTGGAACTTCTAACAGGGACTTAAGTAACACTTCCTGGTGAGCTGGTGGGCCGTCAGTGTTGCTGGAGCACAGGATATGTTAGGGGGCAGGGGTTCTCAGAAGCAGGAAATAAACAAGAACCCCAAAGCTTTGCAAGTTTATTATAAGGCCATCATAGTAGAAATAAAAATAGATGTATCTCTAAGCTTCCCATCTCTTTCAGTGGTTTAAGTAGCAAGTGCAAGTAACAAAATAGATTGTCTATATCATTTGCAAACTGGGAGTTCATGGGCACAGAGAAACAACAGCCCCAGCTCCCAAGTCCAAAGTGTAGTCCTGTGGAGGGTGCAAGCCCTCAGTCAGCCAAGTCTCTCATCTGTAGATGTCAGCTTCAGTCTCAAAGAGGGTGGGAGACAAAGTCTCACCCTACCCTGGAGGTGTGAAGTCCGGACCCTCTGTGATGGGGGAGGTGGCAGCTCCCCTTTGCCTGCTTCTGCTCCTTCACAAGTCCTGAGCTCCGGGGTCCCATCTCCTGCTGGGCCTGGGTGCCCTTCTCTCCTTGCCTGGTGGCCACAGCAATCTCTGGCTCCGCTCCTGGCGGCCCTGGGGATGGTCACACACTCCCCTCTCCTCCTCCTCCTCAGTCTCCAAAGACTCTGCCCCCATGGTTTCATGGGTTGTGTTGGTTTTGGGTTGTTCTGGGGGGGAGGGGGTCAAATATTTATTTTGTTTTATTTTTGGCAGCAACTCAACAGGTTCTGATGCTGGGAAGGGCCTCAGCGTTCCTGGAGGGAGATGTAGGGGACCCACTGGTTGTTCCCTCGGCTTTCCTCGCAGTAACTGGCCACCTCCACCAAGCCATGGCTCTTCCAGGCATCCGTATGAGGGTTCTGTGAGAGGGGGAGAGAAAGGGTTTAGTGGAAGCCTCCCTCTCCCCAGGATCCTGTTTGGGGAAAACAGGCATGCTCAAAATAACTCCCTGGGTGAGAAGGCCCTGCCCACGGGACATGCCGAGCATGGCTGAGGGCTGAGCTGGTGCTCAGCAGGCCAGCCCAACTTTGTTGACAAACAAGGACCCAGGTGCTCAAGGTGGGGCAGGGCAGAGGCTCACCGTGACCAGGAGGCAGTGCAGGTCTCGGGCCTCAGTGGTGCCCTGGGTCTCAGCAGGCTCCCCCAACAGCTGTGCCAAACGTTGCATGCCTGACACCCGCACAATGTTGATGTCGTTGTCACAGCAGAAGGACTGGATGAGTGTGAAGTGGATTTGCAGGGCGATGTCGTCCTCCTCCTCCTCATCAATGGCCAAGAGGCATAGGACCACACTGTCTGGGTCCCTGAGGGGGTCAAGGAGAGGGGAAGGTCAGCTGGGGACCAAGGAGCCACCATATATGCAAAAAAGGAATGTGCAAGAGCAAAGAGAAACTGTACAGGTGCAGGGCATTGCCTCTGCAGGCTGGTGGAGGTGGGGAGAAGTGGAGGGTGGGTGGCACGGTTCAAAGTATTGGTGGTAAGATCATATGGGGAGGGTCACTTGCAAAGGATGCAAGTACATCCTTAGAACACCGCATCCCACCCCGCTCTCCCAAAAGCCGAAAAGCCCAAATTCCGCAGTGGGGTCACTTAGGGAAGTCCCATGCCCATGGAAGACAAGGGTGTAAGGAGAACGTACAGAATGGCGGGGAACCCCACCCGCGCCCAGCCCGGGGACAGGGTCTGACTCACACATTCATCAGCTTGGCCGACTCGTACACCCCCACTGTGAGTCGGTCCTGGCGCTGCGCGGCCACCAGCAGCTCCTCCACCGCGGCAGTTACCGTCTGCATCCTGAAATCAGGAGAGAGGAGACTCAGCGCCTGCCGGGCCACCCGGTGCTACGTTCCGTTCCGGCCCGGCCCATCCCAGCCTGGCCGACCTCAGACAGCGGGGGCCTGGGCTACTTACTTCTGTGCCGCGTTGTCGCACGCCACGAGCTCTTCCAGAGTCATGTTGCAGTTATAATCCACAGTGGACGCAGCCCCACGACAGTCCCCAAGGAGAAATTGCAAAATCCGAACCAAACAACCCAAAACCTTCTCACGGAGCCGGAGCGTTCGTCCAAGACCTTCGGGAGGCAGTGAAATTCCCCCTCAAAAAAAAAGGCGTAAAAGAAAACTGCAAAGTCCTTAGAAAAAGTAATCCCAGCAGTCACAAACACCACTCTAAGTCCTCCGCTTCGGTGATCTGAGTCCGGTGCCGCCGGCAGCGCCTTTTATAGACTCGATGGTCGGCCACGGCCTCAGTAAAGCTGTTCGCCTTTCCTATTGGTGAAAAAACAAAGACGAGCTCAACCAGAGCTGCGGTTGGCCAGCGGCGGTGAGGGGGCGGAGTGCCACGAGCCCACGTGGGGGCGAGAGCCAGGAGGAGGGAGCAGGGGTTGGCCGCGAGTACCAGAGAAGAAAAAAAAGCAGAAGTTTTTCTCCTGATTTCCCGGCAGCCGCGCCGCGGTTCAGGGCGCGCGCGGGATTTCCAGGGCGCGAGGCGGCCCGGACTTTCGAGGGGGGGGGGAGGTGTCATGGAATCCCCTCCCGGTCCCTGGAGAGTCCCAGGCTCGTGCCTTTCCCAAGCTTTGCTAGGGGGCTGCGTGGGAAGGGGTCTGGTTTGTAGTCTGATCCCCCACCAGGGGGCGGTGGGTGGGTCTCTTTTGGCTGCGGTAACCCCGGACCCTGGGTTGACTTAACTTCTCCCGGCCTCTGTGTTCCCACGTGAATAATGGGAATGCAGTTCCAGCCTCGGTGGGTTGGAGAGAGCATTAAATAAAATAAAGGGCGTACAGTATGCGCTCAGTAGGCATCAGTTCTCCGCACTGAGATCCCCAGTGGTGGGAACTGCAAAGCTCTGTGCATCCTGGGGGAGAACCCGGGCGCCCCCTCTACGCCCCCCAGGAGTTTCACGGTGGGATGAGCGTGGGAGGCACAGGTGGCGTGCAGCCTGCTCCGGCTCTGCCCTGGGCAGCCCCACCCCTGCTGGCTGTCGTGCTTTCCCTGGTTTCGCAGTATCTGTGCACCTGACTGTGGGGAGAAATCGAGTCCCAGAATCTGTACGCCGCCTCCGCCCTGCTTCCACTGGAGGTGGTCACTTTTATTTCCTCACTCCGGGGTGAGCGCTAACCTGTGTCGAGTACATAATGTGCTCCAGGAGGCCCCATCCCCGTATCATGGGTTATATGTAACCAAGGACTTCGGAAGCAGGGGATGATGCTTATGTGCATTATGCAAAAGGAGAAACTGGGGCTTGGTGAGGCCGTAACTGCGCAAAGCCACTGGCTAGTTCGTGTTGCAGCCACGCGTGTGAGCCAGGGATGGCCGCCAGGATCTGCGCCGCCCCAGGAAGGCAATATAACAGCGAGGCGGGCAGGAGGAGACTTGTCTCCCACGGTCGATTGGGGGCTCCCGAGTGACTCACATCTGTGTCCCCTCCTCCGCCAACTTGGAGCCTGGCCTCGGCCCCGCGGCGGATCCTCCGGCTCCCCGGCCCCCAGTCCTACAGCTCCCCGGCCCCCGGGTTCGGCTGACGCATCACGCCGCCTCCGCGCCGCCCACCGGAGGGCGCGAAATGTCCCTTCACCAAGGACCGGGCTGCAAGGTGCGGCGGCGCCGCCTGGTGGCCGGGAGAGGCCCCTGCACCCGAGGCGCCGGAAGGGACTGACTGGTCTGGAGCCGAGCACGGGTCTTGGGGGGGCGGGACAATGTTTTATATACTTTTATATATACAGTATTTACATGTGCAATATACATTTTATATTTTATAGATGCAATTTTTTTTTGAGACAGAGCCTCAAGCTGTCGCCCTGGGTATGTGCTGTGGCATCACAGCTCACAGCAACCTCTAACTCTTGGGCTTAAGCGATTCTCTTGCCTCAGCCTCCCAAGTAGCTGGAACTACAGGCGCCCGCCACAACGCCTGGCTATTTTATTTTATTTATGATGATGATGATGATGATGATTTTGGTTGTAGTTGTTATTGCTGTTTGGCAGGCCCGGGCTGGATTCGAACCCGTCAGCTCTTGTGTATGTGGCCTGCACCTTAGCTGCTTGAGCTATAGGCACCGAGCCTATAGATGCAATTTTTTAAATTAAATGACAACTTTGGCCAGGTGCAGTAGCTCACGGCTGTAATGCTAACACTCTGGGAGGCCAAGGCAGTTGGATTGCTTGAGCTAAGGAGTTCAAGACCAGCCTGAGCAAAACTGAGACCTTGTCTCTAAAAATAGGCCAGCATTTTGTCAGGTGCCTGTAGTCCCAGCTATTTGGGAGGCTGAGGCAAGAGAATCATTTGAGCCCAAGAGTTTGATGTTGCTGTGAGCTATGATGCCATGGCATTCTACCCAGGATGACAAAGTGAAACTCTTTCTCAAAAAAAAAAAAAAAATCGACAATTTATTGTCTGGACTCTGGTTTATTGTTATGATAAAACATGCTTACAGTAGTTACAACTTCAACCCTCCTAAACATACAGCTCAGTAGCATCAAGCACACTCACATTGTTGTGCAACCATCACCACCTATCCTTCTCCAAAACATTCTCATCTTCCCAAACTGAAATTCTGTTCCCATTAAACACTAACTTTCCACCCACTCCTTAGCTTCCGGCACCCATAGTTCTATTTTCTGTCTTTGTAAATCTGACACCTCTAGGGATCTCCTATGAGTGGAATTCATACAGGATTTATCTATTGAGTCTGATTTATTACACCGATCATCATGTCCTTAAAGTTAATAATCTATGTGGTAGTGTCAGAATTTCCTTCTTTTTTCTTTTTTCTGCACACAGGGTCTTGCTCTGTTACCTAGATTGGAGTGCTGTGGCATCATCATAGCTCCCTGCAGCCTCCAATTCCTGGGCTCAAGCAATCCTCCTGCCTCAGCCTCCAGAGTGAGACTACAGGAGCCCACCACTATGCCAGGTTAATTTGTCTAGTTTTAGTAGACACAGGATCTTGTTCTTGCTCTGGCTGGTCTCGAATTCCTGGCTTCAACTGATCTTTCTGCCTCAGTGTCCCAAGTGCTACAATTACAGATTGAGTCACCATGCCACCACATCCCATATATATATTTCTTTCTTCTTCTTCTTTTTTTTTTTTTTTTCAGAGGCAGCATCTTGCTCAGTTGCCCAGGCTAGAGTGCAGTGGTATCATCATAGTTCACTGCAGCCTCAAACTCCTGAACTCTAAGGATCTTCTCACCTCAGTCTCCCAAGTAGCTGGACTACAGGTGAGGACTACCAGCACGGTTAAGCACACATTTCTTGAGAACTTACTGAGTACTAAGCATTTCCTCCCTAATTGCCCATGCAGCAGCACTTCTGTAATCATTCCCATTTTTCAGAGGAAGAAGTCAAGGCTCAGGAAGATAATGTTATTAGCTCAAGAGCACAGAGCTCTGGCTCAGCGCCTGTGGCTCAATGGGCTAAGGTACCAGCCACGTACACCTGAGCTGGCAGGTTCGAATCCAGCCGGGCCTGCCAAACAACAATGATGACTGCAACCAAAAAATGGCCGGGCATTGTGGCAGGCGCCTGTAGTCCCAGATACTTGGGAGGTAGAGGCAGGAGACTCGCTTGAGCCCAGGAATTGGAGGTTGCTGTGAGCTGTGATGCTACAGCACTCTATCCAGGGTGACAGCTTGAGGCTCTGTCTCAAAAAAAAAAAAAGAAAAGCACAGAGCTCTGAGTTTCCTCAGGATGTTCCAGGATATTCCTGATATTTCAAGCCTCCTGGGGTCAGGATTGGGGGAAAGGATCTAGAGAGAGAAGGCCAAAGAATGGAAGGCAGTCTGGATAGATATGAAGCAAAGTGGTGGCGGGGTGGAGGGTGTTGTTTGTTTTTGTTTTTTTGAGACAAAGTCTCAAGCTGTTGCCCTGCATAGAGTGCCCTGGCATCATACCTCACAGCAACTCCAACTCTCGGGCTCAAGCGATCCTCTTGCCTTATTTTTCTATTTTTAGTAGAGACTGGGTCTTGCTTTTGCTCAGGCTGGTCTCAAACTCATGAGCTCAAGCAATCCACTCACCTCAGCCTCCCAGAGTGCTAGGATTACAAGCATGAGCCACTGCACCTGGAGTTTGGTTGTTTTTGTTTTTCTTTTTTGAAAGAGTCTCACTGTGTCGCCCTCGGTGAGTGCCACAGCATCACAGCTCACAGCAACCTCAAACTCTTGGGCTCAAGTGATTCTCTTGTTTCAGCCTCCTAAGTAGCTGGGACTGCGGATACTTGCCACAATGTCCAGTTATTTTTAGAGATGTGGGTCTCACTCTAGCTCAGGCTGGTCTCGAACTCGTGAGCTCAAGCAATCCACCCTCTTCGGCCTCCCTGAGTGCTAGGATTACAGGTGTAAGCCACCCTACCCAGCCTTTAAAATCAGGGTTGAAGGATGAGTGGTGTTTTCCTGATGAGGATGGGAAATGCAACCCCAGGCAGGGAAGCAGCTTGGACAAAAGCCCAGCCTGTCAGGGAACAGGTTGCTATGGCTGCTACAGAGGATGCATGTGAGGAAGGACTTGGAGGAATATTCTTTGAGACTGATTGCTCTCGTTAGTGAGCAGAGTGAGTCATCATCATCTCAGGTAAAAAAACTGAAAAAACTCAATTGTCATAAGTGATATTCTCTTCTCTCATTTTTGAGATGTAATTCATGTGCCATAAAACTCCCCCTTTTTTAGTTTGGTGGGTTTTAGTAAGATCGTGGGTTGGTGCAACCATCACCCCCAATCCAGAACAAGATAAACTATATTTAGTGCAATAATTTAAATCAAATGAATGCCAGTGACTGGGCTCAGTGGCTCACACCTGTTATCCCAGCACTTGGGAGGCCAAGGTGGGAAGATTATTTCAAGCCAGGAGTTGAAGACTAGCCTGAGCAACATAGTAAAACCCCATCTCTACGAAAAATAAGGAAAAAAATTAGCTGGGTGTGGCGGTGTGTGCCTGTAGTCCTAGCTACTTGGGCGGCTCAGGCAGAAGGATTGCTTGAGCCCAAGAGTGTATGAGGCTGCAGTGATCTAGGATCCATCTTGGATGCCACAGCAAGACCCTGTCTTTAAAAAAATTAAATTTCCCCCAAAAAAATCCACGATGAACAAGATATTAAAATTCTTTATCAAGACAGGATCACTAATAGTGCCATCTTGGAGCCTGAGCGGAGAAGAATAATCATGCCTGATTGTGTTTTGATTTAAAATTTTGGAAATTTATTCAGCATGAATTTTTTTGGCATCCATTTAGAACTTTTTCAAAATGGCATGAAAACATTTGTCATTGTGACTGAGTTTTGTGATGCCCCCTTAGCATTTTGCCCCAGAAGTGAATGCCTCATTCCTCTGACTCTTAAGACATCCCTTCTCCCCACTGCCCCAGCAAACATGGGAGGCAGGGAGGTTGTTCCTATTGGACGAAGGAGAAAACCATGTCTCCAGCACATTGAGAAGTTCATTGGCCTGGAAGGGGTCGATCCAGGGATCCTTCCCAGCATGGGAGCTGGAACTCTGCAACATCAGGAATCCCAGGAGTTAGGAGGGATGTTTGAGAGAGGTGAGTGCAGAGATGGAGCCCTCCTGACATTATAGGAGGTGCTATATACTATTTGTGTGACCACTAAATCCATATGTTGAAAATCACCAAAGGGATGCTGTTAGGAGGTGGGGCCTTTGGGAGGTGATTATGTTTAGAGGACATTGTGAAGGTGGGGGCCTCATGATGGGATTAGTGACTTTATAAGAAGAAGAAAGACCAGAGCTCACTCTCTCTCCACCACGTGAGGACACAGCTAGGGGACTGAATTGGGCCAGCACTTTGTTCTGGACTTCCAGCCTCCAGGATTGTGGGAAATAAATTCCTGTTGTTTAAGCAGCCCAGTCTGTGGGATTCAGTTCTAGCATGCAAGCGGACTAAGACAGCAGCAGTGTGAGGGGCCAGCGTGGGGAAATGGGGAGAACGGAACATGGGGAGGGGTTGTGGGTGGCTAGGGAGGCTTCTGACTACCCAGGTTTAAAACCCAGCTCCCTTTCTAGCCAGCTGTGTGAACCTGGGCACATCATTTTCTCTTCTCTGTGCCTCAGTTTCTCCCTTTGCAAAATGGAAATAAAAACGTTCATTATCTGGGATTGTCCTGAGCATGAAATGACTTAATTCTGGTCCACACTTAGAATAGGGCTCTGTATGTAGTAACTGCCCCATAACTGGCACTGGTATCTGACTTTCACATCTCCTGATTTGGTATTGGTGGGGGTGGGACGGTACACTGTTACTTCATAGAGGGTGCTCAGGGCGGGCTGCTCTGAGGAGGTAACTTGTGAGCTGAGACCTGAATGACATGAAAAAGCCAGGCTGAAAGCCTGGTGCGGTGGCTTACATCTGTTATCCTAGGCTGAGGGGGAAAGGATTCCTTCAGCTCAGGAGTTCAAGACCAGCCTGAGCAAGAGTGAGACCCTGTCTCTACCAAAAGTAGAAAAACTTAAAACTTAGCCAGGTGTAGTGGTGCATGCCTGTAGTCCCAGCTACTCAGGAGGCTGAGGCAAGAGGATTACTCCAGCCCAAGAGTTTGAAGTTGCTGTGAGCTATGATGAAACCACAGCACTCTACCCAGGGTAACAGAATGATACTCAATTCTCAAAAAAAAAAAAAAAAAAGCCAGGATTAAGAGCCTCTGAGGATCTTTCTTCCCACACAAGTTCAAAGGAGGCAGTGGCTGGAGCACAGTGGGCAAAGGGCAAAGGGGAGGAGAGGCGATCAGAGGGGTGGACCTTGGGGGCTGTGGGGAGGAGTCTGGATTAGACTCTGGGTGCAGCCAGGAAGCTGTTGGCAAGAGCTAGGCTCTGACATCATGCCTTTGCAAAGATGAACAAGACATGATTCCTGTCCCCAAGGAGAGGTTTCCGGATGGAGGTGAGTCATCATCTGAACTTCGAGACATTTGTAAGACAGGCAGGGTCTGGGAGGAGGTGGGAACCATACCGGTGGCAGTGATGACAAGCAAAGGCTGGAAGGCTGAGGCACATTTGGGGAACACAGGACGATGCAATACAGGAGTATGTGGCAGGGGGATGTGTGTGGCAGTGCGTGGCAGGAGGATGGGGTATCTCGGATGGAGTCTGGCTAAGAAATGCAGTGGGTGAGGCTCTGCTCCAAAGTCAACTTCACTGGTTCAAATCCTACCTGCACCCCTCACGAGCTGTATGTCCTTGAGTTGGTGTCTTAATCTCTCTGAAACTCCCTCACTTAGGGAAAATCAGATTGCAGAAAGGATTACCAAAAACAATGAGCTAGAATGGGCTTGGCACGTAGATAATACTTCACACATCTCCTCCGTAGTTTCCTTCAAAATCACTTGAAGCCACCTCCATTCTTCCTTGGACCCATACACTCCCAATGTCCCCCTCAGCTGGTTCCCCCCCACTCCCCCCCCGCAGCACCCAGACACTTCAAAAACCTAAGTTGGATCATGTTCCTTTGCTCAAAACAAAATGCCACCTGGAAACACTTCCTGTTGTTCTCTGAATGTGCTGGGCACATTACTCCCTCCAGCCATCTGCTTCCGCTGTTCCCTCCTGGAACACCTCTCCCAGCCCCACATCCTCACATTGCTGTCTCCACCTTGACACCTCCCCAACTCCCATGTGTCACGTCCCCTTCTTGGCTTTGCTTCTTTTTTCTTCGTACTGAACATGATCTAACATACTATGTAGTTAACTTATTCATCCAGCAGGGCAAGAACTTTCTCTTTCTGGTTTGCTCATTGCTGTATTCCTAGTGCATAATAAGTGCTCAATAACTATGGGCCAGCTGGAGGAGGCAACCCACCCTGTAAGTCTCAGCAATTGGGGAGGATGAGGTGGGAGGACCCCTTGAGCTCAGGAGTTCAAGTCTAGACTGGGCAACATAGCAAGACTTGTCTCTACAAAACAAACAAACAAAAAACTTAGCCAGGCATAGTGGGGCACACCTGTAGTCCCAGCTACTCAGGAGGCTGAGGCAAGATCCCTTAAGCCCAGGAGTTGGAGGCTGCAATTAGCTATGATGATGCCATTGTACTCCAACCTGGGGGACAGAGTGTGACCCTGTCTCAAAAATAAACAAAACCCCCAACAACCAAAACCAAACCCCTAAATGACTAAATAAATAAATAAATAGTGTAAATATGGGCTGGTTCAATGAAACATAGGTCCCTGACAACACTTTGGGAGTCTGGACATTATGTTAAGAAATACATTTAAAAAGTAAAGAAAAAGGAAGAAGCATGACTCTCATATAAACTTACAAGTTTAAGTGACAAATACAATGTGTCAAAGATTGTATTCAATGTATTAATTAAAGAGGGGCCTAGTTAGAATGTTGCCTTCAGTTCCAAGAATTTGAAGAACCACACTTTTTTGTTTTGTTTTGAGACAGAGCCTCTAGCTGTCGCCCTGGGTAGAGTGCTGTGGCATCACAACTCACAGCAACCTCCAATTCCTGGGCTCAAGCGAGTCTCCTGCCTGTGCCTCCCAAGTAGCTGGGACTACAGGCGCCCGCCACAACACCCGGCCATTTTTTGGTTGCAGCCGTCTTTGTTGTTTGGTGGGCCCAGGCTGGATTCGAACCCGCCAGCTCAGGTGTACGTGGCTGGCGCCTTAGCCCGTCCAGCCACAGGCACCAAGCCTGTTTTGTTTTGTTTTGAGACAGAGTCTCACTTGATCGCTCTGGGTAGAGTGCTGTGGCATCACACAGCTCACAGCCACCTCCAACTCCTGGGCTGAAGCGATTCTCTTGCCTTAGCCTCCCAAATAGTTGGGACTACAGGCGCCCCTCCCAACCCCCGGATACTTTTTTATTGCATTTTGGCCAGAGCCAGGTACAACAAACCCACTACCCTCGGTATAAGAGGCCAGTGCCCTACCCACTGAGCCACAGGCGCCACCCAGGACCACATGTTTTATACACACCACTAGAATACTGGGATGAATTTGCTTGGTAGATGAAAAATTACCTTTCATGTTTTACACCTTACAAACTTGTAAAAAAGGGCAATCTTCAGTTCTCCAGGAGATCATTAGTATTTCTGTGGATGTTTGGAGTTTCACCAGCTGCATGGTCAGAAGGCACAGTCCCCACAAAATGGCCATTACTTCAGACACAAGCTGCAAGTTCAAGGATCAGTTCAGACCATCTGGCTACAAATCTAGGGTTCTCCATGACCACCCTCAGAGTGGGTAGGTAACTTGCTAGGAGGACTCAGCACCCAGTAAAGGACTCCATACAATTATTTTTATTTATTTGTTTTTGAGACAGAGCCTCAAGCTGTCACCCCTGGATAGAGTGCTGTGGCATCACAGCTCACAGCAACCTCCAATTCCTGTGCTCCAGCGAGTCTCTTGCCTCCGCCTCCCAAGTAGCTGGGACCACAGGCGCCCGCCACAACACCCGGCCATTTTTTGGTTGCAGCCATCATTGTTGTTTGGTGGGCCCAGGCTGGATTCGAACCTGCCAGCTCAGGTGTACCTGGCTGTCGGCTTAGCCCGCTGAGCCACAGGCGCCGAGCCTAATTTTTTTATTTTTATTACAGCAAAAGGATACAAGTTACAATCAGCGGAGAAGAGAGAGTAGCAGAGTCCAGGAGGGACTCAGAGGTAGACACTGTGGTCATCCTTTCCTCTTGGAGTCCGGGGATGTGTGACAATGTACACAGGGCATTCCCAAGCAGGGAAGTTCACCTGAACCTTTGGTGTCTAGCTTTTTATTGGGCTCCATCACCCACCGCCAGCATGACTGGCCTTTGTCTCCCTCCCTTCTGCAGGTTAGTACTGCTATAGTAGGGCCCAGTACTGGTCATATAGCCTATTGTTAGATTGGACTGTCCAGAGGCCAGTGCCTCCATGCAAACAAAGATATGCTCATCAGGAAGGACATTCCAGGGGTCTAAAGGTCACCTCCCAGTCACCGAAGACAAAGGCCAGACCTCTCTTTGGGTGAGGCTAAATTTCTTACCACACAATGTACAGTAATCATTTTCATGTTCCCAGTGTTTTATACCTTACAAACTTGTAAAACAGCTCAAAGACAATGAAACAGACTAGGACCCTTAGAATCAGCACAGACAATGCTAGTGGGGTGGGCAGCTTCCAGCCTGGCTCCAGTGATTTCCCCATGATAGTTAATTTTGTGTCAACGTGGCTGGGCCACAGTGCTCTGTCTTTCAGGCTGGAATGCAGTAATGCGATCATAGCTCACTGCAGCCTCCAACTCCTGGGCTCAAGGGATCCTCCTGCCTCAGCTCATGAGTAGCTGGGACTATAGGTGCACAACACCAAACCCAGCTAATTTTTAAAGATTTTTGTAGAGACAGGGTCTCACTATGTTGGTCAGGCTAGTCTCAGACTCCTGGACACAAGTGATCCTCTAACCTTGACCTCTCAAAAGGATTACAGGTATAGGCCACTATGCCTAGCCTTGCATTTTCACGCTGATGGAGAGGTGCACCTGGCAAGGAACTGAAGGCAGCCTCAGCCAATAGCCAAGAGGAACTGAGGCCTCAATATAACGGTTCAAAATGATGTGGATCCTGCCAACATCCCTATGAATGAGCTCAAAAACAGATTCTTCCCTGTCCGAGGCTTTGGGTGAGACTTATAGCCCTGGCTGAGATCTTCACTGCAGTCTTGTCAGAAACTTTCATACAGGGCACCCAGATTCCAGACCCATAAAAACCATGAAACAATAAATGCTATTATTTATAATCATATATTTATTATAATTATGAAAAAGTGCTGTATTCAACTGTTGCACATGGGGTAATTCATCATACAGCAATAGCTAACTGATACATCTAGTTTTCCATGGAAAGACATCTAGTAAATTACTGTTCCCTTTCAACATTATTTCACAGTTTTTCTCTACAGTTGATCCAGGGACAGGGTATGAGTCTCCTGGGGCTGCCATAACAAGTGCCACGACCTGGGGGGCTTAAAACAACAGAAGTATATTGTTTTTCAGTTCTAGAGGCCAGAAGTCCAAAATCAAGATGTCAGCAGGGCTGGTTCCTTCTGGAGGTTCTGAGGGAGAATCCGTTCCATGCGTCTCCCTGATAGTTGTTAGCAAATCTTTAGCCTGTAGAGGCATCACCTCATCTCTGCCCTTTTCTTTACCTGCCCATCTCCCTATGGGTCTATCTCTGTGTCTGAATTTCCCTCTTTATATAAGAACATCAGTCATAGAGTGAGAGGCCAGTGGAAGCATACTGCATGTATTCTGCGATTTTTTCCTTTGCATGAGATTATGTTTGGGAGTGTTGGTGAGCTATATTCGTTTTCACTGTTGTATAATATTCCACTGTGTAAATCTACATCTAGGTATTGGTCTGTTATCGATGGATGTTTGGGTTGTTTTCCGTTTTCGTTTCCCTATTATCACAAACAGTAAAAGTATCAAAACTCAACTCAAATTCTCTGTCTTATGTAACGAGGAACTGAGCTAGTCCCTGGACACGTAGGCAAAGACCTAAGGCTCTCAGTCCAACAGCCTGCAAGGAACTGAATCCTTCTTACAGGGTATGAGCAAATTTGGAAGTGGACTCTGCCCAATGTCAGGCTTCCAATCCCTAAGTCAAATGACCCCTGCTAAGCCACATATAGATTCCTGACCCACAGAAACTGTGAGAAAAGAAGTGAATTGTAGTAAGCTGTTGTATTTCAGGGGTATTTGTTACACAGCAATAGCTAACTAATACACTGATGTTCCATGATGCACATTTCCTTCTTTTTATTTATTTATTTATTTATTTTTGTGGAGACAGAGTCTCACTCTATCGCACTCGGTGGAGTGCTGTGGAGTCACAGCTCACAGCAACCTCCAGCTCTTGGGCTCAAGCGATTCTCTTGCCTCAGCCTCCCAAGTAGCT
>CAUYON010189847.1:0-12363 GCA_963573935.1 Arctocebus calabarensis
AAGACTGGGAGAGAAACGGAGAGAGCTTCTCTCTCCCCACTAGAATTTTCTCCCTCTAACAGATGCCTTAATGTTTTCTGTATTCTTTTCTTTCTTTTCTGTGAATAAATTCTGTCTTACAAAAATTAAAGAAAAAAAAAAGAATTATAATTTGAGAGGAAGCAAATGTAGATGCGAAATCAGCAAGATAATTTTCCTGTCAGGTTTTTTAAGTTCCATTCAACCTTACCCTTTGATTGCAGTGGTATTGGGAAAGAAAGAGGGTTTGGTGTGTGCACTTCAAGCCCCTGAAATGATCCTCCTTTCTTTGGACTTCAAAGTATAAAAATTATTCCATCCTCCTTTTCTACTTCAAACCACACTGTCTGGTGGTCAGACTTTGAACTCTGAGTGAGAATAGAATTAGCCTTCAGGAACTTTGGAGAGATTTATAAAATCAGCAATGAACGTTTCTCTGCTCTCTAAAGACTTTTTGCTGCCATTCCAGATAACATCCCTGGTGGGCTATAATAAGCATACTTTAAAAAAATCCCTCTTGGATCTCTACTGCCCCACTTTCTGGTTTTGAACAGCAACCCGGGAAACTATTATCTCAAAACTGGTTCTGGTCTTATCTGAAGAAGACAAATATGGGCAGATTCCCATAGTCTTCTCCAAAGGTAGGATCAGAATTGAAGAATATAAGAGTGGACAGGCACTTATTTGAGGACTTTTCACCCAATTTCATCTTTGAAACATGACCTGAAAATTTAAACAATGTCATTTTTTAGTGATAGTAAATATGTATTTCTAGTGCTTGTTGTCACTATAGCATCTTGGAATTTTAGGGTGACTAAGATACGTTTACCTGTTCCAGTACTCTTTGATAACCCATTCACATATATTTATAGAACAGTCATAAAAAGCTCACCAAAATGGGAGTGTTTGAAGGCAATGCTTGTCATTGAAAGGAATTTCATAAGCCCATCTCAGAATTCTAGATCTCCTGGAGTTTCTATGCTAGTATCTATGAGAACATCAAGTTCAACAAGTTTAAAGATATAACTACGGGCATCCTCATCCAACTTCTTCTTCCTTTACCACCATTTCTGGTGGGAGGTGTCCACATTTTCTAACCTCTGAATGAGAAATGTGCAGAATGGCCTGGGTGCCTCCTCTTTTTACCTTTCACATGTAATAAGTCACCAAGTCCTATTAACTTGACTTTCCGTGTGTTTCTGTGTCTCTCTTTCTCAAAATTCCCTACAAATATCTAGTTTAACCTATTATGTCTTGACTGGGATACTGAAAATATCTTGTCTCAGCCTCTTAAGTAGTTGGGGCTACAGGTGCCCACCACAACATCTATCTAGTTGTTCTATCATTTCAGTAGAGATGGGGTCTGACTTTTGCTCAAGCTGGTCTCAAACTCCTGAGCTCAGGTGATTCACCTGCCTCAGCCTCTCAGAGTGCTAGAATTATAGGTGTGAGTCACTGTGTCTGGCCTAGGCTTTTAATCTTAATAGGGTTCTGTTACTATATCTCATCCTGTACATGGTACCCAGAATGATCCAACATGCACAATGGATCATTACTCTGCACCTTGATATTTATGGAGTCTCTATTGTCTATAGTTTGTAGTCCATAAATACAAGTATGGGGCACACAAATTCCTCTAAGATCTGTACCCCAACTTCTTTTTAACCTCATCTTTTTCCAGTCTTTCTTCTTACCTGATATTCCCACTAAGAAACCATCCATGATTACTATAAAAAGTTCAGCTATTTATTTTATTCTTTGCACATTCTGTTTCCTATATGTGGGAAAAACATTTCATGCAATGTTCTGAAGGAAAATATTATGCCCATTTTGTAGGTAAGAACTTAATGATAAATATTTCTCCCATTTTTCTTGTATTAGTCATTTTTTGTATCTTTAGTCATCATATACCTTTGGTACTTATATATATTTCCACAATCTGCCTTCTCATTTCTCTTTCTATTCTCATAGTCATCATTTATTTAACAACTCTTCACTTACCATGCACTTAGTGTGTGCCAGATACTTGCAGATGGTACAATGGTGCTATCTCAATTATCATTTGTGTGTTAGAGCTGGCTTGTACAACTGTGAATATCTCTTCCTTGCTTTGTGTTTAATGTCATCACTCGGAAGCTCAAATCAGGGTTTTCTTCCTGTGGAGAGCCAGCTGTTGAATATTTACCAGCACACCACTGCACCCTGTAATCCCTCATCTCTTCTCACAGAGCAGTCTCTTAGTTTGCCATCTCTCATCTCATGGTCACCTCCTAAACAAAAACAGCAAGACTATGATCTTTCTAAGACATAGATTTGTTATATCTCCTGTTTTTATTCCACTGTCAACAACTTAAAATTGAAATTCCTTATTGTAGAACAGAAGGGCTTTCTTGAAAAGGTCACTATTCCGTATTCATTTCCTATCATCAATATATTTTACACTTGTCTATATAAATGGTATATAGTTTCTGAATAAACCTGCTTGTTTCTGATCTCCCTCTTTTTCTACATGTTGCTTCTGTGCTTAGAACGCCTTCCTTCCTCCCTTCCTCTCTCTCTCCTTCTCCCTTCTGGTAAACATTAGTCTTCAAAATTTAACAACTAGTTCAAAGGTTGGCACAAGCGAGTGTGCACTCTATTTTATCATGAGAATAAATACATATTTAGCATTGCTTCCTTTAGTATGTTTTCCTGGAATGTCTCTGTTTCCCCAAAATAGGGAGCGTTAAATATTCTTTGATTGCATATCTTTCCTTCTCATGTGGACACATCCTTGGGCTCATATTAATACTGTATCATCCATTTATAAGATTGTTTCTTTTGCTAGGCTATAGATCCTTGAGGACTAAACATTGCACTATTCATTTCTGTTACATTTGTAATGTTGAGTACATTGCAAAATAACATATAACTAACATAAAATCTGAACAGTGCCTATTATATGTCTTTTTTAGTGAAGATAGGCAAAGTTATGCTGCAATAAGAAATAAGTCCTAAAGGTAGTGGCTTTATACCACAAAAGTATATTTGTCCTTGCACATAAGTCAGTATACGTTTTAGTGGTTTTTAGGGAATCTCTCCTCCAAGGAGACTTCCAAGATCTACTCTGCTTCTGTATTTTGAGGAAACTCCATCTGTGGCTTCCCAGGTAGCTAAAGAAGGAAAGAGAGAAATGGAGGAAGCACAACAGCTCTTAAGTGCCACATATCACTTCCTCCCAAGTTCAAGGGCCAGAACAAGCCTTGTGTGAGTTCAATCTAACTCCAAGGAAGGTTTGGAAATATAGGGTTATGTGTAGTTGATATTTGGTGAACATTAATAATGTCCACCACAAACATTTAAAGAACTTGGAGTAAAATATTATTATGGGGTGGCAGAGTTGGGGGATGCTTCAAGGCAGAAATGGGGCTTAAACAGAAATTGATGTAAGAATAAGGTTTTTAGATGTTGAAAGAGAAAGTCTGTCATTTTTTGACCTAAACTGTGATTAAAACTCCAGTTCAATATACAACTGTAGGTTGTTTTCCTATTAAACAGTCCTATTAAATAACTCTAGGTTGTTTTCTAGTTTCTCTGTAACTCCTTGGTTCATAATTTCACTTATGCCATTTGATGTTTTCAAAAAAAATTTGGAGTATAATAAAATCTAATTTATTTAGTTTAGCTTAGAACTCTCATTAAAAACTCAGCAGGTATTTAGGGTTACTAATCAAAGACTGTTAGAACAGTCTAGGTGATATTAATGCCTAGAAGTTTAGAAACAAATATTATTTTGTGGCAGACTAGTTACACTAGTCAGGGAAGGTACTGGGTCTTCTACACAAATTGGCCAAATGTACATTTTGGTAGATGCTATCGTGCATTGCAGAGAAAATGTGTCTTGTCTCCTGTGGAGTCTTGACATTTCACTTCTACTGATTAAGGTAATTAAACTTTGACTAATCCAACTAAATCATTTTTAAAATGGTAACAAATAATAATGCCTCATGTTTGTATTACACTTTCAAATTTGCAAAGCAATTCCATGGTCACCCTTTACCTTGCTTGATTCTTTCATTAACCTATTGCTATGGATTGGCAGATATTATTAAATCCCATCTTGCAGATGAAATAATTGAAGTGAATTGACTTTCCAGAAGTTACATGGAGTGATGATTAGTGTCAGAAATGAGACTAAAAGCTGTATTTTGGGATCAGGCTCAGTATTTCTTTTTCTATATCATATGCCTACTGCTTTCATTGCCTTTTTGATGTTGAAAAAAAATCAAACTGTGCCCTGTGGTTCAAGTGAGTATTGAAGATTCACATGAAAAACTAACTTCTTCAGGACTAAATATTACACTCAAGCAAATAAGTCTTTGAATGTTGATCACATCAAAAATGTAAAAAAGCATAACTAATTGTTACAGAGAAAAAAAATAATAGATTAAAATTTTCCTCAAATGAAGTCTTTATTCTTCTGACTAGAGTTTCTGAAAACAATTTGTGCATCTGATTTATAAATCTCATTATTAAACCTACTTAAGTATGACATTATTTGTTCGTTAAATACACAGTATATGTATCACATATAAAATAACATGCTAAGTGATACAGTACACCCTGAAGATCCAATGAATAATAATATGCTGTTTACACCCTCATAGAAAAATTCCCAGAAAGTGTAGTAATTGCCAAGACAGGGGGCAATGCAGGGGTGGTGAGAGGAAGCAGCAAGGTGTACCCCAGAGTCTGAGGGGGACAGGAGTTAGTTGTGAGATGGTGCTTCATGGGAAGGTATTGTGTTGGTCCTGTCTAGACCAATCTTTTATTTGTTATGTAGTTCAATTCTGAAGGTGTGTAAAGTGTATTTATCATCTGGATATGAGGTTATCAAGAAAAATGAGCAAAATACTCTTAGTAAAGAAGAGTTTTAGAGAAGTGGTTCTCAAATTTCCATGTGCACTGGAATCACCTGGAAGCCTTATAAAAAAAGATTGCTGGGCCTCACCCCTAGAGTTTTTCTGATTCTCTAGATCTGGGCCAGGTCCTGAGAATTTGCATTTCTAATAAGTCTCTGGTTGGTACTAACACTGCAGGTCCCAGACTTTATTCTGAGAAGCAGAGTCTTAGAGCAAAGGGTTAGGATTTATGTGTTAGTGACTTTTACCTATACCTTGCCATATGCCCTTAGCATGCACTCCAAAGGTAATTAGTATTTCTTGCAAAGGTGCTTCATGGGGTACAGAATGAATAAGTGAATCTAATTAATTATCCTCCATTGGTTATAGCAATTACATGAATTTACTATTATTTCAGATTCACAGTGATACATAAGCTGTAGAGAGATGACTTATCTGAAAAACTGCAACTGGAAGAATTTACTAGGTTTGTTGGCTTTGTATCCTGACTATATTTTTAGGGAACTGATTGTGAAAAAAAATCATTTAAAAATAGAGAAGAGCTCACTTGGATATTTATAACCTGACAGGTTAAAACTTGCACAACATCTGAATGGGAAATCTACACAAGCATTTCTAAAAACTCAATGAACTAATTCACAGGAAATCCCACTAAGAAATCTATAGATCTGTATAAGAACTCTTACAGCAAAGAGATCTTAAGAGGTTAGGATGCTAAATTATTTACCCCTCTGAAAAAAATGTAAGCTTGATTGGAGGGAAGCTATATTTTTCTGATTAAAACCTGCAGACTCTCCCCCTAGGTGTCTACTGGCAGCAATGGGGAAGCAGATGGAGGGAGGGAAAATAAAAAGTCTTGGCCTTTGCCCAAGCTCTGTCTGCTTCCATTAGTGCCTTCTCCCCAGAATCTCTTATTTTAAAGGGCCTAATTTGGCTGGGAGGAGTCAAAGAAAAGAGCCACCCCTCCTTCATTCAAAGCTGGAGTTTCAGTTCCCAGAGTCCTACTAATTGTGCAGGAGAGAAAATGTTTGTGGTTCTAGGTTCTGATCTGCTCAGTTAAACAAAATCTTATGGAATGGAATCAGTGCAATTTGGGGGATTACTTTAAAGATGGGAGGGTAAGTCTTGGAAGGATGTTGAATGGTAGAAAATCCTAGAGTAAAGCTGGGGCCACCAGAGAGGTAAACAAGACAAAAAAGGACAGAAAAAAGTTCCCAGATCCTTTGCTGTCAGCCAGGGAATTTAAAATCATCATCTCATTCAATCTCACTAGGAAGGCTGTGGGGTAGATATTAGCATTCCCATTTTATACAGGTTGATCCTGAGGCTTGGAGTCTACACACAGCAAGTAAATAGCAAAGGTAGGGTGGGATTCTAGGTCATCTGACTTCATTTCAGTCTCTTTTCAGGATATGAATCCATCTCAAGAAAAGTCAGGTATGACAGTCATATGACTCAGAGAGGATGATTATGGGAGAGAGAATGTGAATAGGTGAAATATTAAAAGAAAGGTGAATAGTTTTTATGATATCCATGCTCTATTTTCATTTAGAAAAAGACTAATTAAACGATTTTGATATAAGACTCTTATTTTGTTGGTCTCTTGGAACCATTACTTCAGTTTCAATTTCCTCTGATTTAGCCTTATATTTTGTACTAACATTCTTGATCTTTTAAATATTCCAAAAGGCCTAAACTTAAGCAATCATTTTCCTTCTGCTGCTGCTGTTAGCTTCATTTGGGAGCTGCCAATGAGCTACCATGCTCTTCTGAGGCTCTTGTCTTTAAAAGTTTCCTTTTAGTTTTGCTCCCCTGGGTAATCCTTTTTGGATTCTCCCTGATCTTCAAGCAAATTCTCATTCTTAGATTGTGGGTAGTGCAAAGTGAGAAGACCACTTAGGATGGTCAGTTTTGGCTAAAAAATTAGGAACACCATTTATGCATGTAACAGAGAGGTGAACCTTTCCTCATTAGCTGGTTCTTCTCTTACGCTGTTCTGCCTTTGACCCTGTCTGAACACAATGTTGTTCCTTTGTTCTATAATCCTTATTACATTGCATCCTATGTGTAACTGTACCTTATGAAATAAAAATCTGTGACATGTTTCCAAGGGAGCATCTCCTTTTAACAATTAACATTCGGGGGAGGGGGAAAGAGATAAGATGGCGGTCTGTAGCCAGCTTTCTGCAGAGGCTTTCATCCAGAAGGAGAGTTAAAGGACAGAAATTTAGCAAGAAAGCCAATGGTTTGGTTCTGAGCCAAAAGAGAAGGTCGAAGAACGCACACCAACCCTGCTGGGGCAACCTGTGACCCCAAGGACATAAGCAAAAGGTACAGAACACATTGTCAAGCAGACAGGAGTCCCCTCCTCCATGAGAACAGCTCTTAGTATACTCCATACCTCCATACAAACAAGTGAGCAGAGTTCAGACGTCCTCCCACTCTACCCTATGGGAGAGACCCTCTAAAAACTGGACATCCTTACTCTGCTAGGGTGTCTTGGCACTCTCCTGCCAGTCATAAAACTATAAAACTGTATATATTCTCTACCTGCAGGTTTGAACTCCTGGCACTCCCCTTCACTCTCATCCTGAGGTCTGGAGGCCTGTTTCCCATGGAGGCCAGATTCTTGTACATTTTCTCGAGTTTTGTGGATGAGGTGTGGACTGTTGCTGATCTGTGCTGACTTTCCGGCTAGGGAGTTGGGAAAGGAAAGTGAGCCAAGAGGAGGCCGAGCAGGAGAGGTGGTCCACTGAGGCACGGAGCAACAGCCACAGTGGCAGGAACAATGGCAGTGGGGCTCAAACCCCTGGGGATGATTTGAGGAGACACCCTCAGTTTCTCTGGGCGGCCAGGGGATGCCGGGCGGCTTCTCCAGCAGCAGCCACCAGCAGAGCAGATTGGCTACCGAGGGGCAGGCCACAGGAGTGAAGGGTATGCCTGAGGTGATACCATCCAGGATGGAGCATGGGGATTAGCATACACATAGAGACAGCCAATTCCCAGGGCAGAGACTGCTTTACTCAGCTTCAGACGCACCTGTCCCTCAGGGGATGAAAGCTGAGATAAAGGGCTGGAACTCACAGATTTAGTCAGACCCATTTGCAGCCCAACGTCTGATCCACAGGGGAAAATAGCTGTGAAAGAAATAAATTCTGTGAACTTGCTCTGTTCAGCCAGGGCGGAGCTTGGGAATTAGCATATGTGTAGAGACAGCCAATTCCCAGGGCAGAGAGTGCTTTACTCAGCTTCAGACACACCTAGCCCTCAGGGGATGAAAGCTGAGACAAAGGGCTGGAACTCACAGACTTAGTCAGACCGATCTGCAGCCCAACGTCTGATCCACAGGGGAAAAGAGCCGGGAAAGAAACAAATTCTGTGAACTTGCTCTGTTCTATCAGCAATATCAATCAGGGACAGGGCTGGAACTGAGTGAATCACCCCACCCCCCATCAAGTACCCAGGTTGTCAGGCCTCACCTCTCCCTGCCAAACAGTGACAGAAAGTGGTGGACTGGCTGAGGAGCCACAGACCTCCTTGTGATCCAGGCAGGTGTAAAACTCTGGAGCATCTGCTCATTGGAGGAAACTGAATCACAGACCTGCGGGGTTACCAGTGACTGGGTGTGATAGAGGGGCAAGGTGGGTGAGAAGGCATCAAACTTCCCAGACTAATCTACTTGCTGGGGAGGCCCTCCTGAGCTCACAGAACACCAGAACGAGTTATACTAGACCTTCCAGCTGACCCCTGATATCTAGTTGCTAGAGACTTTTCAACTCTTTCATTTGAGGCCGGTGCTGGCTGGGACAATTGATTGGGACCTCTTCAACTGGGCCAATCACTGAGAACTTTCCAAAGTGGTACCCTGGATGTGTGGTAGTGGGAAAGTTTGATATTCCTTTTCCAATTGTTTCTTGTGGGGGGTGTGGTGAATTAACTGCTAGTATTTCTCCATAGCTCAGACTTCAATCCAGAGTAGCTGATCCTCTATGGTAAGACAGAGACCAGCTGAAAATAAGACTTAATAGCCACTTAACCCCACCACACCAAGAAGGTCCCCCATTTCACAAGCAGTAGCACTGTACGGTCCTTGGCAAAACTCTAGGGGAAAAGGTACAGACACCAGTCCCAGCTTTCAGGCAAAGGATTGGTCAATCACTACTCCTAGAACCCCAATCCAACTTGTCCTTATCTACTCATCCAGCCAAACGGTGTAAAATAATCATGGGGCGGAATCAGCAGAAAAGCTCTGGAAACATGAACAACAAGAGTAGATAAACCACCCCAAGAAACAATTTAGCAGATGCAAATGATGATCCTATGCATAAACAGATGATTGAGATGTCAGAAATCAAATCCAGAATTTGGATTGTAAAAATGATTAATAAAATAGAGGAAAAGCTGGATTTAGAAATTCAGAGTGCTTTTCAAAAATTGTCTCAAGAGGTCAAGGAATTCAAAGACCAAATGACCAAAGATTTTGACATATTGAGACAAGAAGTTGCAGCCATCAAAGATCTGAGAAACACAGTAGAATCCCTCAGCAACAGAATGGAACAAGCAGAAGAAAGGATTTCTGACATTGAAGACAAAGCTTTTGAACGCGCCCAAACCTACAAAGAAGAGAAATGGAAGGCAAAAACATTTCATTTTCTCAGACACCTCTGGGATAACTCAAAGAATACCAATATTTGCCTTATAGGGATACCTGAAACTGACGAAAGTGGTGTCACAAGACACAGAGTCTCTTCGTTATGAGCTTATGAAAGAGAATTTTCCAGACATGCTAAGAGATTCAGAACCCCAGCACAACTCAACTTGAATAAGACATCCCTCAGGCACATCATAATTAAGTTCACTAAAGTTAATATGAAGGAGAAAATTTTGAAAGCAGCCAGACGCAAGAAATACATAACCTACAAGGGGGAAGAATATTAGAATGACTGAAGATCTCTCTGATCAAACCTTTCAAGCTAGAAGAGAATGGTCATCGATTTTTAATCTCTTAAAACAAAACTTTCAACCCAGGATCCTGTATCCAACTAAACTCAGTTTCATCTATGATGGAGAAATTAAATACTTTAATGACATCCTATAAGGGATTCCAGTACTGAAGAACAGGGGCAACAAAGGCGCAGTGACTGAGGGAGAAATTCTTTTGTGGTCTGGATATTCTCAGGTTTGGACTGAGCTCAGGTGGAACTTTCTTCAGCTGCCCTTGAGCACCTGAGGAAGGCAGACCTCAGCCTCCCCTGCTGCATGGTGGTATACTGTGGTAACCACGAGAAGGAGGCAATGATCTCACATTGATTCTGGCAGGTACCTAGTCCTGGCACATTTGCTTTTTGGACAGAAAAGGGACATAGAGATTTGGTTAACAGAGTCTGCCAGAGAGACTACCAGAGACTGGGATAACCAAAATCTGGTGGTGAAGGACGACCAAGGTGAGGTAAGAGGCACCAACACCCTGATTCTAAACCTCTTATTGGATGGGCATTTCTGACTCCTTGGAGCATGAAAGGTGCTCAAATCACACTTGAGCTGCCAATAACCCCTAACATCTAGTTGCTGGAGCCCTCTTGCACTTGGCTGTCAGGGACACTTGGGCTGGAACTCTTGAATTATACAAATTATCCGAGGACCCTCCAAGGTGGGTCCCAGGATTTTCTGTAGTGGGAAGGTTTGATTATTCTCTTCTAGATACTACCAGTGGGGGAAGGGATGTCCTAGTTGCTTATATTTCACTGAACCAGAGACTACAAACCACGGTTACTGCTTCACTAGGATTGGACAAAGATCAACTGGATACAACACAGAGCCACCTACCCCCACTACGCTAAGCAGGAATCTATAGTCACAGACTGTGGTACTGTATAGGTACTTTGCAAAATTGTAGAGGAAAAGCTGCAGTCATCAGTCCCAGTTCCTAGGTGGAGGGCTGGTCAACCACAATCCTGAAGTTTCAAGTCAAATTACACTTGACCTGCTCATCTAGCTAAGTGATGAAAAACAATCATGGGGTGGAATCAGCAGAAAAACTCTGGCAACATGAATAAACAGAACAGTGCAAGTCCCCCAAAGAATGACTAACCATCCAATCCAGAGGATCCCATCCACAAACAGATAGCTGAGATGTCTGAAATCGAATTTAGAATCTGGATTGCTAACAAGATCAAGAAGATGGAAACAAAGATGGAGGTAGAAATTGTAGGATTA
This sequence comes from Arctocebus calabarensis, assembly GCA_963573935.1. Taxonomy (NCBI): domain Eukaryota; kingdom Metazoa; phylum Chordata; class Mammalia; order Primates; family Lorisidae; genus Arctocebus; species Arctocebus calabarensis. The sequence continues at coordinate 11,136 of CAUYON010189847.1, forward strand.
ATTCAGAAGATGTCTCAAAATTTCAACCAATTCAAAGACAAAAATGACCAAAGATTTTGACACATTGAGACAAGAAGTTGCTACCCTCAAGATCTGAGAAATACTGTAGAGGCCCTCAGCAACAGAATAGAGCAAGCAGAAGAAAGGATTTCTGACACTGAACACAGAGCTTGCGAACGCTCCCTAATGCTCAAAGACGTTGAGAAATGGAAGGCAAAAATGGATCATCTCTCAGAGAGCTCTGGGATAACTTGAAGAAAACCAATATTCGTCTTATAGGGATACTTGAAAGCGATGAACTGGCTTCACAAGGCACAAAGTCCCTTCTTTGTGAGATTATGAAAGAGAATTTTCCAGACATACCTAGAGACTCTGAAATTCAGAGAGCAGAGTATCAGAACCCCAGCACAACTCAACCCAAATAAGATATCCCCCAGGCACATCATAGTTCACTAAAGTTAACATGAAGGAGAAGATTCTGCAAGCAGCCAGACTTGCAGAAATCCATTACTTATAATGGAAAGAATATTAGAATAACTGCAGATCTCTCTGCTCAAACCTTTCAAGCTAGAAGGAAGTGGGCATTGACTTTTAACCTCCTAAAACAAAATAACTTCCAACCCAGGATCCTATATCTAGCCAAACTGAGCTTCATTTATGATAGAGAAATTAAATACTTTAATGACATCCATATGTTGAAGAAATTTGCCATAACTAAACCAGCTCTCTAGGATATTCTCAGACTTATCCTCCATAATGACCAGTACAAACTTCCACCACAAAAGTAAACTCAAGCAGAAACTTTTGACCACATTCTAAACTCTACCGTGGCGAAAGGAACCAAAATACCCACTTCACTTTCGAATGGCTTATCATTATTTTCAATTAACAAGAAAGGTTTAAATTGTCCTCAAAGAGGCACAGGTTGGCTGACTGGATACAAAAACTTAAACCAGATATCTGCTGTATTCAAGAATCTCATCTTACCTTAACAGGTAAATATAGACTCTAGGTGAAGGGATAGTCATACATATTCCAGGCAAATGGAAAACAAAAAAAAGCAGGTGTTGCAATCTTATTTGCAGATACAATAGGCTTTAAACCAACCAAAGTGAGTAAAGATAAGGATGGACATTTTATATTTGTTAAAGGTAATACTCAAAATGATGAGGTTTCAATTATTAATATTTATGCACCCAACCAGAATGCACGTCAATTTATAAGAGAA
>CAUYON010189851.1:0-12182 GCA_963573935.1 Arctocebus calabarensis
TTATATAGTGATCAAGAAAATGCCATGAAGGCTATCTGTAACAGTACGATGAAAACATTTCTGAATGTATATGAATCATGCCCTATGAATGCACCAATGTACAGAATTATGATTCAATAAAATTATAAATTAAAAAAAAAAGAGTTCTAATTTCTCTTGATTGAATATGGGGAGGTTCTGTGTTTCTATGTATTTTTCCATTTCCTCAATGTTTCCAATTTATGTGCATAGCAATTTTCATAGTATTCAGATATAATATTTTATATTTCTATGGTATCAGTTGCTGATTAAACTTATTAGGGCTTTATCTTTTCTGTTTTTGGTTACTCTATCACTGTAGTTCTCAACCTTCCTAATGCTGTGGCCCTTTAATGCAGTCATGACCCACAGGTTAAGAACTGCTGCTCTATCAAGTGGTCTGTCAATTTTATATTTTTAAAGTCTGAACTTTCTGTTTCATTAATCTTCCATACAATTCTTTTGTTATTAATTTCATTTGGTTCTGCTCTTTCCTTAGTTATTTCTTTCTTTCTGGGTTTAGAATTGGTTTGCCCTTCTTTTTCTAATTCCTTGAGATGATTCATTTGATTGTTAATTTGCAAACTTTCCTGCTTTTTTTCTTTTTTTGATCTAGGTATTTAAGGATATGAATTTTCCTCTTAAGATTGCTTTTGTTCAATCCCACTGATTTTGATACTTATGTCTCTTCTGTCATTTAGTTCAAAGAATCTTATAGTTTTCATCTTAAATTCCTTCCAGATTTGATAATGATTTATCAGTAGTTATTTAACTTCCATGACTTTGTGTAGAATTGAGCATTTCTATTGGAGTTGATTTCTAATTTTATTACATTGTGGTCTGAGAAGATACGTGGTATAATTTATATATTTTTGAATTTGTTGAAGCATATTTTGCAGTTTAAGTTGTGATCAATCTTGGAGAATGTTCTGTGTGCTGATGAGAAGAATGTATATTTAGTAGTTTGGAGGTACAATGTTCTGTAAATATCTATTATGCCCATTTTCTCTAGAGTCCCATTTTAGTCCCATGTTTCTTTATTTTCTGCTTGGATTATCTGTCCCGTTCTTTCAGTGGGGGTGTTGAAATCCTTGGCTATTATTGTATTGCTGTTCATCACTTTGTTTAGACCTAGTAGGGTTCATTTTATAAATTGGAGCACACCTGTGTTAGGTGCATAAATATTTAGTATTGCTATGTCTTCTTGCTTATTTCATCCCTTTATCATTATATAATAATCAACCTTGTCTTTCTTTACTTTTGTTGCCTTGAAGTCTATGTTATCTGACATAAGAATGGCTACATCACCTTTCTTTGGATTTATATTTGCAGGGAGTATTTTTTCCATTCCTTCCCCATGAGTCTAAAGGAGTCCTTGTGGATTAAATGCATTTCCTGAAGACAGTAAATACTTGGCTTGTATTTTTTATCCATTCAGCTAGTCTATGCTTCTTGAGAAGAGAGTTCAATCCATTCACCCTCACTGAAAGAATTGGTATGGCTGATAGCTTTCTATTCATCCCATTGAGTAGAATTTTACTAGGTTTTATCTCTTATGTCATTGTGGTATTTTGGCTCTGAACTTTAGCATTTGGATAATTTTATACCTGGTACCTTTTGTGATATCATGCATAATGCAGATAGATATAAGTACAATCTATAAGGCAGGTTCCATTTTTTTTTCTGAAGCAGCACTTTTTTTTTATTATTGTTATTTCAAAGGAGAATTTGGGAATAAAATCCAAATAAAAGACACAATAACACTTAACAGTGAACACCTTAAAACAATGATTTTTTAAAAAATATAAAGGTCTTAAATAAACCTATTGCTAGGCACATTGTTAAGAATTCCTAGATTTTCACTCAGAAATAAAAACAAATCAGGAGGAATCATGCTACCATGCATCAGACTATACTATAAATTTATAGTGATCAATACAGCATGGTAGTGGCACAAAATAAGAAGGGTAGAGGTATGGAACACAATAGACAACCAAATGATTAATCCAGATACTTACTGTCATTTGATCTTTGATAAGCCTATCAAAAACATAAATTGGGTGAAAGATTCCCTATTTAACAAATGGTGCTGGGTGAATTGGCTGGTGACTTGTAGAAAACTGAAAACTGGACACAAACCTTTCATCATTAACAAAAATTGATTCTCACTGGATAAAAGATTTAAACTTAAGACATGAAACTATAAAGATATTTGGGGAGAGTACAAGGAAAACATTTGAAGAAATTGGCCTGGAAGAATAATTTATGAGAAGGACGCCCTTGGCAACTGAAGCAACACCAAAAATACATTACTGGGATCTGATCAAACTAAAAAGCTTCTGCATAGTCAACAACACAGTAAGTAAAGCAAGCAGACAGCCCTCAGAACGGGAGAAGATATTTGCAGGTATGTCTCTGACAAAGGTTTAATAATAAGAATCCATAGAGAACTCAAACTTATCAATAAGAAAAGAATAAGTGATCTCATTTCATTGTGGGCAAGGGACTTAAACAGAAGCTTCTCTGAAAAAGACAGGTGCATGGCCTACAGACACATGAAAAAATGCTAATCATCAGAGAAATGCAAATCAAAACCACTTTGAGATATCATCTAACTACTGTAAGAGCAACCCATATAACAAAATCCTAAAACTACAGATGTTGGCATGGATGTGGAGAAAAGGAACACTACTGCACTGCTGCTGGGAATGCAAGCTAGTACATTCCTTTTGGAAAGAAGTCTGGAGAACACTTAGGGATCTAAAAGTAGACCTGCTGTTTATCCTGCCATTTCTCTACTAGGTACAGATTCCAGTTTTGACAAATTCCCTCAGTGTTTGCTCATCTGAGAAAGCCTTTATTTATCTATCATATAAGAAATGTAGTTTTGCAGGACACAAAATTTTAGGCTGGCATTATTCATTTGTGGAGACCAAATCCTTTCTGGCTTATAAGGTTTCAGTTAAGAATTCTAAGGTTAGTTTGATGGGTTTTCCTTTGTAATTTACCTGATGCGTTCACCTTATAGTTGATAACAAATTTTCTTTCATGTTAACTTTGGCCATTCTGATGATTATATTTCATGATGATTGCTTCTTGGCAATGAATTTCCCAGGAGTCTGTTGTTATTCAGCCAAAGTATGAAATTTTCACATATGTGATAACATGGGTAAATGTTGAGAACAATATGCTAAATTAAAGAAATCAGTTACAAAAGGACACGTGCTATATGATTCTAGTTGTTTGAACTCTCAAACAGTTGAGTCAGAAACAGAAAGTAGAATGGTGATATCCAAGAGCTCTGGGAAGAGGGAAATGAGGAGTTGCTGTTTAACGAGTCTAAATTATCAGTACTGTGCTGCAATATAAATAAATAACTTGTAGTAGCACTTTGTGCAATATTGTGCTGTTCATACTCAATAAAATTTTACACTTAAAAATTTGTTAAAATACTTCCCCAGGTATTAAAGGTAGATTCTTCTCTGAAATTTATGCTCAAAGTAAAGGACTTTCAATTGTTCACTTGTTACTTCCTCTTTATATTTTAGCTAAAAACTACTATTTTAGTATGTACTTAAAATTAAGACAAAGCTTGATTCAAGTTTAGGAGCATAAAGAAGAATTTCAATAATGTAGCTTGAAATTTTATTCAATTTTTTTCAACTCTGAAATATAAACACTAAGAAGTTTACATGACATTCTGATATATTAAAGTTTTTAAAATATAATGTGTTATTAAATAAATGAAAATCTCAATTTGAAAACTCAAAACTTTTTGTTTTAATTACAGATTCCTTATCTGCTAATGTAATTAACAACTTCTAAACTTTTTGGGTGAAGATTGTTGGCATAAAGTAAAAAGTCATAATAATGAATATTGCAATAAAAAAGAATACTAAATGAAAGAAACAGGAAGGGAAACATTTGATGTGTATTCTATAGTCAGTGAGGCTTTTGTTACTGGGAGAAGAATACAGTTAGATATGGTTAACAAAGAGATGGTACCGGGGTGAGAATGAGGAAAAGGATAACATCATTTGAAATAAAATCTTTTTTAAGAATACATGGGAAGGAAAGGTTTTTACTTATGGTATATTATGAAAAATGATGTGAGGTATATCTTAGGATAAAAAATTTGACTAGTTTACATATTGTGAAAATATTTATTGCAAATCACAGGATTAAAACTGTGATGTTCACATCAGTTAACAAGGGACAAGAGCCATCTAAGTATGATGATATTTAGATTAATTCATATAAGATGAGTATGTAAAACATTCAGAATATATTGGAATGCATAAAATTATAGATAAAACTTTGGAAAGGGTGAAGACTGAAATACATAACAATCTTGAAAAATGCTAAACACAAATCTAAAAAATAAAGCCACTTAAATTGATGGTGATATTTTGCATATAACATGAAGGATAATATTAGAAATGGACTTCAGCATTCACAGAAAACATGCAAGAAATGAATATTGTAACTAAAATTTACCTTTAAAATTAAATATTTTAATTGGCATATAAAAATGAGTATACAAAATCAGTTATTTAAATGTATACACTAACAATTTTGTGTATTTAACCAAAAAGGATAGAAATACCTAAGAAAAACTAAAAAAAAAGTGTGAATAAAGATTACATTTAAGCCTCCTTTTGATGATTTTATGAAGTTAGATGTAAAAAACTCTCCCACCCAAATTGACAACTATGTAGGGAAGATAAAAAAATCCCTGTTAGAATGGAATCAAATGTAATTTATTATGAGAAAGATCAAGATTATGGGATGCTACATTTCTCCAAGATGTTGGAGAAGGGCAAGAGAACATTAATAATGATGTAAAGACAATTCTTGAGAGAAGTTAATTTAAAGGATTTAGAGATCCGATTAGAAATTCCTAACTAGGCTCAGTGCCTGTGGCTCAATGGGCTAAGGCGCCAGCCACGTACACCTGAGCTGGCGGGTTCAAATCCAGCCCCCGGGGCCTGCCAAACAACAATGTTGGCTGCAACCAAAAAATGGCCGGGCGTTGTGGAGGGCATCTGTAGTCCCAGCTACTTGGGAGGCAGAGGCAGGAGACTCGAATGAGCCCAGGAATTGGAGGCTGCTGTGAGATGTGATGCCACAGCACTCTATCCAGGGTGACAGCTTGAGGCTCTGTCTCAAAAAAAAAAAAGAAATTCCTAACTATAAAGTGTTAATAGAATGCTTAGATAAAAGTAAAATAAGGTAAGAAGGAAGAATAGTAAAACATAGAAAATTTAATAATCTTATTTAGAAAGTGGAGGGATGATAATCATGAGAAGGTGGGAATCAGAAATGAATCCAAGCCTTGCCAACTTAAAAAAGGCAGCAAAGATTTCAAAGTAATAAGTAACGAATGTAGACAAGATAAAGAGATTTAAGATGGTTTGGAAGATGAATGTAGACAAGAAAAACAAAGAGATTTAAGATAAGGCGTAGACAATAATTTTTTTTCAGAACTATCTTAACAAGATATATATATATATACACATATATATACTATATATGTATATATTTGCACACACACACTCATACACACATAGGTGTACATTAGAACCTCCAAAATCAACCTTTTACCTACACTGACCACCTCCTTAAGCTGACCTAAATTTCATAGACCAGACATGCACCACAAGTACATACCAATCTCTGTACAGTAGGCCCAGTCCCTTATTTTGACCACTTCTATATGTTGACCAGTTTTAGTTTCTTGAATGGTCAACTTACAGAATTTCTACTGTATATAAATGATATGATTCCACAGAATTTAAAAATGAATGACTTAAGGAAAAGCATCAAAGCTCAAGAACTGATCTATGATGTCCTTAATGTGGTCACTTGCAGACAGCCAGTGCTTTGGAGCCGACAGTTCTCTGGCATTGCCAGGACTTTCTGGGTATTAACTGGAATCCTTTGACTGTTGTTTTAAAAACCAAGGGAGAGAAAGGTGACATGATAGTCACAATGAACAGTTATGAATGATAATGGCATGTTTTGAAGGTAAATAGTATATTAGAAATGGGAGGCCACTGATGTCACTGAATACTAGTTGCAAGATTTTTAAAGGAATTTTTTTTTGCAGGGAATTTATAGCACCAGGTATAGTACCCCAGCCAGAGCTCAAGACTACAAAAGGATAGAAAATGGCAGGCTTAATTTTGGCAAACAAGGACATCATCCACCATGTTCAAGGACGAGAAGAAACAACCTTTCTGTGAATAAAGGAAAAGTTTCCATTCAGACAAATCATGATTTTCTCTTTCCAAGTTGTTGATTTCCAGAAAAGGTCTAGAAATATGTGAGAATGAAATAACTGCACCTCCATTCTCACTCAAAGAGCTGCAAGTAAATTAATCTTTAAAAGGCCACAGAGCCAGTTACTGGATGAATGGACTTAAAACCCTTTAAAAAGAAAATAGCTACCATACACATTTGACTAAAATAAATATTAAAAAGAAACAAATCAGTGATTTTTAAATTGACACTAGTCACTTCTATTGACATTATGTAATAGTAGCTTAAGTAAAGAATACAGATACATTTAAAAAAGCCACAAAAACTAAACACAAAGCAATAACAAGGGGAGTAGAGATATGTGGCGAGAAATAAATTGTAAACATCGTGAACAATTTTCTGAGGAAGAATCTATAGAATGAAATAAAAATGAAGAAAGGAGTGACAGTGAAGCTGCCTAGAAGTCTGTAATTTTAGAAACATTGTACAAGTCTTGTCAAGCAATTTTTTTGTGATTGTTTCCCTACTTTTTACTTATATAAGATTCGCATCACCAACATGTACTGTCCTGAAAATGATAAATTCATTGACCTAAATGAAGAGACTAAGTTTAGAAGGAAGCTCATATGTTGGACATGTCACAGATTGTGATTGCCTGTACTTTATTACTTTTATTATTTTACCTTACATGACAGCTGAATGACAAAGACTTTAAACTACAAAATTCAACATTTGTTAACTGAATGTTTGTATAAGAAGAATTCACTGAGCAGATGCTTATTGAATGCTGGCTATGTGCTAGTTACCATAAGAGATGTAGGGATTTATGCTGATAAAGAAAAAGTATATAGGACCTACACTTTCATTTGTATATGATTTGTTTAGCACTGTATTCATGCCAGAGCAAGATGCTTAATAAATATTCATTGAATAAGGAATGGAGATAATAGGTTAGTTTGCAAAATAGGCAAATTAAGAAGCTTGACAATAAGTACAGGGTGGCAAAGGTCTTCCATAAAGTCACCATACATAGTAAACATGGGATATTGTAGCTAAATGTACCTGTATTTACAAATGTCCATTAAAAATTTTATAAAGAGGTGACCAACACATAAAGAATATTTTTAAGTATTTTGTAAAAAAATTGTAATGAATATTTTATAAGTAAAGGTACATCTAGCTACAATTTCCCATTTTCCCTAGCTATGGTCACTTTAGGGGCAACCTTATCCTGTAGCATGATACGGAATACACAGGGTGTTGTGAAAAAAGGAGAGGATATCTAAACCTTTTAAGAGATGATTGAAGATTTTTAAGAATCAAGTAAATTTAAACAGAGACAAAGAAGATTTGAAGTTCAATGTAACTGTGTGTGTGTTGCACATGTGGCTGAAAGAGAAGGTGAGGAGGGCTAGTAGGATGAAGACCCTGAGGAAACATTAAAGCACCTCGGGATCTGGAAGAAGCTTCATACATCTGAGTACTGAGCATGAAGGAGACCATAGTAAAGGGGTAGACCTGAGGGTCAGGAGATCCTAATACATCATATGAAGGAGATAAAATTTTATGGTAATAGAATTATAAAGTCTTGAAAACTTTAAGCAGGAGAGTGACATACCCATTCATGTTTTAGAAAACATCATTTTGGCATCTTCTTTTGGCACTATGGTAGAATAAACACTCTGAAATATTTCTTAGAAATACATAAAAATTCTCAGTAGGATTAATAAAAATTATTTGTAATGTGTAACAATAATTCTTCTTTGCAACAAAGAAAGAGGAGAAATATGAACTAACTTTAGAGACACAAATATGTGAACTTGTACTATAGATATCCTGGGAAGAACAGAGAGATATTTTATTTCTCTGGATACTGCAAGAACATTAATTCTTAGGCTTGGGTGGGGAATGAAGCTCTGGGCATATAAAAGGTAGAGGCAAAGAAGTAGAGAGAAAGAATAAAGCCATGGCCTTTAAAAGCTCATACCTTCAAATAAGATTGAACTGGAAAAATTCCATTTACTGGCAAAAGAAGAAGTCAAAGAAACTTGCCTGCATCTAATTTGAGTTAAAAAAAAATACCAAAGTGATTCCTAAAAATTCCGATCCCCAATTCTGTTCTTATTTCTGGTACAAGGTCCAAATTTTAGGCAACTGGGTTCAGACAATACCAAAATGAAAAATTAACACAAACAGATTCAAGATTGTGATTCTCTTAGGTTCTGTCAATCAGAGCAAACACAAAGTTGCTCTTGGAAGACACTCCTACAACCCATGTACTACAGTATAAATATATATACTCATGTATACACAGTATACATACTCATACTAAAAATCACAGTCCATTATCAGTAAGGTTCAGCAAGGAAAAAAGAAAATGTTATAATCTGGAGAATTTAAGGTAATAGGAAAAAAGGCTACAAGGTAAATACAGTAGAACCTCTCTAAATTGACCACCCAAGGGACTGTAACAAAGTGATCAACATACAGAAATGGTCAATATAAGGAACTACTGTACTGATACATACATGTGGTGCATGTCCTATGTACGAAAATTAGTTCAGCTTAAGAACATGGTCAATGGAGGGATAGTCAGTTATGGAGGTTCTGCAGTATGCTTAAAATAGTAATTGAAGTAATTAAACTTAAAAAAACTCTACTAAACAGAGAATTAGTATGTATATTTAATTCAAACATTACCTTTAAAATTAAAAAATTGTAATGGAAATTAAAACTGCAAAAACTTGGTCGTTTAAATACAAATAAAGAATGAACAAATAGAAATGTTAAATGTGAGGAAATTGTCAAGAATAATGCCCAGGGGCAGCTCCTGTGGCTCAAAGGAGTAGGGCGCCAGCCCCTTATGCTGGAGGTGGTGGGTTCAAACCAAGCCTCGGCCAAAAACTGAAGAAGAAGAAGGAGGAGGAGGAGAAGGAGGAGGAGAAGGAGAAGGAGGAGAAGGAGGAGGAGAAGGAGAAGGAGGAGAAGAAGAGGAGGAGGGCACAGATAAAAAACATTAAAATGACAAAATAGTGACTATGATAAAGAATACTAGACTTTGAAGCTCCAACGTATATACAATAGAACAATATAAAAGAGAGGGAAAATGTTTTAGAGATAATGGCTAAAATTTTATTAGAACAGATTGAAAGGCTTACCTTCAGGAAGTACAATTAGTTATGAGAAAGAAAGGCAAAGTGATTCCATAGCTAGACACATGGTAGTAACATTGTAGACCTCTAAAGACAAAGGTAAATTCTTAAGAGCTCTTAAAAAGCAAAGATAGATTGATTATCTAGGATGGAAGAACAGCCTGAAACTTGCCATTCCAGAGGTAAAAAATGGGAGGGAGAAGATGACAATGAATTATCTTCATATTGATTGAATCATACAATCAAACTAAAACTCTGTACCCATCTAAAATAATCCACCTCAAGGGAAACAAAACAAATGTATTTCCACACAAGATTAAAAAAAAATTTACTGAAATACCTTAAGGCAAAAAAAAAAATTGAAGGTTTTCAATTTAGATAGAAGTAAACTAAACTCAAAAAGATTAATATGCAAGATAAAATGGTGAATGTAAGAATTAATCATAAAAGTAATTATGATGGAAAGGGAGGAAAGTAGTTTGCTAAAGGGAGGGTTAATGATGGGACCTCACATATGGAGCATATTGCAAGGGTACAAGTCAAATCTATCAAGTATAGAACACAAATGTCTTAACACTGTGATTAAGTAAATGAGGTAAAAGCTATGTTAATTAGCAGGATGTAAGCACTCCAATTTGTACAAATAATCAACACATTGAATTCTACGAAGGCATAAATGTATTCATGATCTATGTATATATGACTTAATAAAAAAATGGAAAAAATAATTATGATGTAAAATAATGATGATAAAATACTATTAGTATTAATTAGTATTATGTGCTAGAAATAAAGATGGAGTGGAGACAATGGTAATATGTTTATGTTGAGGGTAATTGAACTTGGTTTTGGAGGAATATAAAGAAATGGAATAATTAAGATTTTCTTAAGTGAAATTTTAAGGGAAGATTTTAAGGAAAATGGAAACATATAGAAATATAGGCTCGGTGCCTGTGGCTCAATGGGCTAAGGTGCTAGCCACGTACACCTGAGCTGGCGGGTTTGAATCCAGCCCAGGCTGCCAAACAACAATGACCGCTGCAACCAAACCATGGCGAGGCGTTGTGCCGGGTGCCTGTTGTCCCAGCTATTTGGGAGGCCTAGGCAAGAGAATCACCTAAGCCCAGGAGTTGGAGGTTACTATGAGCTGTGTGACACCACAGCACTCTACCAAGGGCGATAAAGTGAGACTCTGTCTCTACAAAAAAAGAAAGAAAGAAAGAAAGAAAGAAAGAAAGAAAGAAAGAAAGAAAGAAAGAAAGAAAGAAAGAAAGAAAGAAATATATACTTAAGAGAAATATTGAAACTTATGTAAGTGTTATATATGATCTTCAAAATAGTAACAAAGAAAAAGAACAATAAGTTAAACTTCATAAAAGCAATAGAAGGCAAGAAAGGAAAAAAGAACCAAAGATCATGCATCATAGTAATAGTGAGCAAGCCTGAAGTAGGATGAAAATAAAGTAAAAATAATATTATAATAGTAATCACAAAAATTTATTTATTTATTTATAGACAGAGTTTTAATTTGTTGCCCTTAGGAGAGTATGGTGGTGTCATAGCTCATAGCAACCTCAAACTCTTGGACTCAAGTAATCTTCTTGCCTCAGCCTCCCAAGCAGCTGGGACTACAGGTGTCCGCCATAAGGCCCAGCTAATTTTTTAGAGATGGGGTCTTGCTCTTACTCAAGCTGGTCTCGAACTCCAGCTTAAGCAGTCTACAGGCCTCACAGACTCAGGGTGCTGGGATTATAGGAGTGAGCCACCACCCCAGCTTTAGGTGGCACCTGTGGCTCAAAGGAGTATAGTGCCAGCCTCATATGCCCTAGGTGGTGGGTTTAAACCCAGCCCCGGCCAAAAAATAAAAAAAGAGAAAAAAAAAAAGAAAGAAAGAAAGAAAAAACTTTCAGAAAAAGAGATTAAAGCTTTAAAAGAAAGAACTTAAATTTACCAGATAAAAGAAAGAAATTATTTTATTGGTTTCAATAGTAAAACAATCACACCGGCCATATGCTCTGATTGTACCCATATGCAAAAGATGACAACATGGATGGAAAAAATACTGGGAAAAGGTAAAACAATTCAGAGTTTGAAAATTCACTTTATCTGCAATTCTTTTATTTCCAACATCCCCCCGAAATTCCAGCCCTAAGCTGAGGTCTCTGATACCTCATGCCAATAAGTCTTATCGTTTTATGTTGAATAAGCTGTGTGTAGCTGGGAGACAGTTACAATATAGCAAACTTGCAAATCTTACCTGTTGAGAAGTTCTCTCAATGGCAGGCTTCCGCATCCCCAGACCCCTCATTTGAGCTGTGTTTGTGGAGGCTCCCTGAAATCTTGGATGGTAGACATCAGCCTGGCCAATAGTTCAGGAGAAAAGGCGCGCAGGATTTGGAGCACGCCTTCTGCGGCTGTCTCAGTTGATGATTTTCCTTCCTGTCATTCGAGCTGCTCTGCTGCTCTACCTTCTTGTATCTGTCTCCTAACGCAAGTGGGACTGCAGTTCCCCACGCACACAGCTCGGGGGAATAGAGTTATTTCCCTAAGAGAGAAAACCAAGATCTTTTACTTCCTGCCCAATGTAGCTGGAGTCCTTTAAGAATAAATAACCTAAATGCCCACCAATCTAGGAATGGATTAACAAGCTATGGTATATGTACACTATGGACTACTATTCAGCCATTTAAAAAATGGTGACTTTACAGCCTTTGTATTAACCTGGATGGAAATGGAACACATTATTCTTAG
>CAUYON010189859.1:0-10066 GCA_963573935.1 Arctocebus calabarensis
TGGGTTACTAATGAATTTCAATCTTAGAGGTGATGTGGATTACTGATGAATTTCAATTTCAGTGACATGATCAGATTCACATTTGGAATGATCACTCTAGCAGTTTGCAGAACTTTTTTTTTAACAGTCATTATTTTCTTTCTTTTTTTTTTTTTTTTTGTAGAGACAGGGTCTCACTTTATTGCCCTTGGTAGAGTGCCGTGGCGTCACACACCTCACAGCAACCTCCAATTCCTGGGCTTAGGCGATTCTCTTGCCTCAGCCTCCCAAGTAGCTGGGACTACAGGCGCCACCACAACGCCCGGCTATTTTTCTGTTTTGCAGTTTGGCCGAGGCCGGGTTTGAACCCACCACCTTCGGTATATGGGGCCGGTGCCCTACTCAATAGGCCACAGGCACCGCCCTGTAGAACTTTTCTACTCAAAGCTTGGTCCACAGACCAGCATCATCAGCATCACTGGGAACTTGTTGAAAACAGAAAACCTTCAGGCCCCAGTTCAAAAGTACTAAATCAGAACCTTCATTTTAATGCACTTCCCCAATGATTCACACACACACGCGCATTAAAGTTTGAGACAGTGAGAAAGAATAAATTTTCATTAGAAAGTAGTGAAACATACTTAGAACCATTTAAGAGATGGAGGCAAGAGCAATAATTTGTTAAACCACTCCTTTAAATAATTCTTAACAACCACCTGTGGATATGGACTCATGTATAGTGTCCCCCAAATTATCCAGTTGATAAGGGAAACATTTCAGCAACACTTGTCCAGATGTTTCCTTATTAAATTACCTTCGTTTTCCACCAGGTTGGCCAGACACCTGTGGACACAGACATAGCATGAGAACCACATGTCATATGGTCCGGGGTAGGTAATTATATCTATTATGGAATTTCAGGTACAGATTCAGCCAAAAGAAGAAAAAACTTGACATGATTTTGTCTAGTTTTGATGATAAGGCAATGAGACTGGAGTCTTCCCTTCTGTTATTCCAAAGCCCATGAGTGGAGTGGGCACCACCTTGGTAGTGGGGACCCAGAGACCCAGACTAAAGTCATATGTCAAGTTTACAGTTGCTGATCGTGTGTGCTGAGAGAGAGAGATCTGAAAAGAGAGATGGAAGGGAAGTCTTTGGTGAAAAAGAAAAACATCCCCTCTCTCTGATCATGGGCAGTAGTGACGAGGAGACCAAGCTTGGCTACTCCAAGGCACTACTTTTCATCAGAAAAGCACCTTCTCCAAGAAAAAGTAAACAACGAAGAGTTTGTTCCACCAGGTAAGAAGTCAGGAGGTTAAAAGGACAAACAAGCAATTAGTCTCCCAATGGGCACAAGAATACCTCACCTAACCATCAGTGCGTTAGTAAACAGGGTGTACAAACTGCACTTGGGTTAAATTAAACTATTTAAAGGGCTTAAGCCCATTCTGGAAATTTGCTATTTAAAGGAATCCATTGTAAAGTGGATAATCAACCACGAAGGAAGCTTGTGTTAAATCTGGACTTCTACAAAGATGAAGTTCTCAAACTGACTGTGCTGGGGAGAGCCCCAGATCCACAGATACCCAGCGGAGTCCGTGTGCCAGAGGACTAAGCTCTTCTAGGGAGCACACCCTCCAAAGGAAAGAGAACCCTGCCCTTGGGGAAAGGGAGCAGGTAGACAGAGAAATGAGACATGATTTGGTGGCTAGAAGAGAGTCGACCCAGGAGTCAAGTGAAACAGTGGGCATGGTAAGGAGAGAGAAATGGACTAGTGGGCAGCACATGGGAGGTGGACAGAAAAGGGAGTGAGGGACCCAGAGGATGGATCGGGAGATTGCACTTAAATCATGACTTTGGAGGGGGCAATAGCATCACTTACCAATACTAAATCCTCCCTTATTCATCTCTAACCTCAGGATTTCTAGTGCTGGTATCCAGCATGTATCAAAATACTGTTAATCTAATTACCTTTGGAGCATCTGTTGGTTCTTAACTAGTTCTTAACCAGAGAGACATTCTGGTGGGAAGCAATGTAAAACGCAAGTAATTTGGTGTTAATCAAGTGATCTTGCATATCTAAGTGCCAAAAGGAGACAGCCTGCTATATTGGGCTTCCTGGAATGCTTTCCCAGAAAAGATCGCATTTACATGGGAAATTGAAAAATGGGGAAAGCTTGGTAATTGGGAAAGGGAGGTAGGAAAAGGCAATGAGAGTTAAATCCAGAGGCATAGCTATTTAAACTCTCTCTTTAAATTACCAAGCACGAGTCATGGACTCCCAATTAAAAAGATCTATCCAGCCACAAGCGTATATGGGACTCGAAGAGAGAGCTTATGGTGGGGAACAGAAGACCAAATTCCATTTCCCAACAGTGATGTAGTAACAGGATCACCAGCAACTCATGCTGTCCATTCAATACACTCTCCTCCTCCTACATCCCAAGGCTGAATGAGAAGGAAATTGTATGTTCCATCAGCAAACATGTTGAGTCCTTAATAATGTTGAGGCAGGAGATCTGAGAATTCCTCCTTCACGTTTATAGAAAGTCTGCATTGGAGTGGGAAGATTAGGAGAAATCTTAAGAAATGGTTGTGTAAGTCAAAGAAAATCTAAATATGAGGAAGCAGCTCTCAATGCAAATGAGTTGGATGTTAGGGAGAAAATATCTATTTGATCCCAGGGCTATTAAACAGAGCAATGGACTCCTATGGTGATAGAAATAGAAGCATCTCCAAAGAAGCCTTCCTGAGCATTGTGTGATTTGGAGGATAGGAACACACCTTAGACTCCCCCCAGGTGCAGGGGACCCCACGGGCCGCACAGTCCTACTGCTGTTTCTGCCCCTCACCCTCCCACTGGGTCCTATGGACGGGAGAGGCTGGGAGAGCTTAGAAAGTGGAGGATACAGGAGCACCAATCGAATGAATTAAAAGAGAAATCAAGGGATGAAAAAATACCCACTAGGTCAGCAGTTCTCAACCTGTGGGTCACGACCCCTTTGGGGGTCGAACGACCCTTTCCCAGGGGTCGCCTAAGACCATCCAGCATATCAGATATTTACATCACGATTCATAACAGGAGCAAAATTACAGTCATGAAGTAGCAACGAAAATAATTTTATGGTTGGGGGTGACCAAAACATGAGGAACTGTATTAAAGGGTAGCGGCATTAGGAAGGTTGAGAGTCACTGCTCTGGATGGCCCAGTGAAAGGGCCCAAAAGGGGTTTGGTTAAAAAAAAAAAAAAAAAAAAAGACCTCCATTTAGATTTCAACCGAGATCAGTACCAGCTATTTCTCAAAAGCTTTTAAGACTTCACGTAACTTAGCAACTGACCTATGTTTGTTTTTTGTTTTTGTTTTTACCCATGCCAGTAGTTACTATCAGCAGAAAAAAAAATGCTTAAGATCATGAATTTACTGAGAGATGGGAAGAAAGGAATAAAAATTATGTGCTATTTCCTGTTTGGCAAGGTGGTAACGAGACAGAACAGCAAAAAAAAAAGGATCAACTATTGGAATCCTCAGCGGAAAACTCAAGGCCTGAAGGCCGCCCCTGGGATCAAGAAGCACTCTCAGGAGAGTGGGCCCCAGAGAAGCCCCTCTGGGGAAGAAGCACTGTAGGCTTTCATTCCTCACCTGTCTGTAAATTAGCACCAAACCAGGTGAACAGTCTGCACAGACCCCCTTGCTATATCCCACATTGCCCAGGCCAGCCCTGCCCCAGGACCAAAGGTGCTAGGGAACCATTCAGGCTCCTTCACATTTGACTCGGGACCTTCCTAAGAACCCCAGAACCCCATCCCCACCAGACTCTGTTTCTCTATTCTTAGTGAAGAATAATTTGAAAGGCCACAGCCAGTGAGCTTTCCTCATTGCCAGCAGTGACTCTGGCTGGAATGGTAGAAAGAGACGCATTGCATCTGGCTAGTCCCACGCACACACACACACACACACACAACTACACGTGCACAAAACACTCCCGACCTCGCTGCTGCAGCGATCAGGCAGCAGGAGTTGGCTGTGGCGCTGGTAGGGACAGCTCCTGGGTTCCCCAGTAACCAGACAGCTTCATGTGGTATCAGCACCACCCCAGCGGACAGCTCACAGCTGACCCGACCTCGGTGGAGATTTTCCCAGAGGTTTGTTCCAAACTCAAGGTGAGGACAGCGAACTACCTGACTGCCCGCATGCCTCTCCTTTCACTGCGCCTTGAGACTGAGCAAAGAAATTCCGTGAGCCTCTCTAGGCGTAAGAGGGGCTCTCGCACTTCCCCCTCTAAAACGCCTGGCTTGCCGTGTAGAGAGTCAGGCACCTGGGAGGTGGGTGACTTTTTGTACCGGCTCAGACCTCAGTGATGCCATCAGGGATTCCAAGTCTTCCTATCTTCCCACTCTGCCATCCTTCGCTTGGTTTTTGTGGTGGCTCAATGTAGCTGTCCCTACTCCAGATATCACATCCATATTCAAAAAAGGGAGAAGGGAAGAGGGAAGCCACTTCAGCAACATCTGTCCATTTCATTAAGAAAATAAGGGTTTTCGTGAAATACCCAGACATTGTCAATTAGGGCTGATTGGCCAGTGCCGTCAGACAACCATTTCCAGCTGCAAAGGAGGCTGGGCGAGGGGAGATTTCGCTTTCCTGGCCTGTGTAGTTAAAGGGGAGAAGAGGGAATTAATATAATTACCCAACACATCTGCCACACACAAAAATCTTAACTTGCCGGAGGGCGCATCCTCGTCTATAACATGGAATAATTTTAGCATTTATTTCGTAAGGAGAATGTGAAGCTACAGTGCTCATGGGACATGGGGACATGCAGACCCTCGCACTCCAGGACAAGCCCTGGGTAGTCCATGGTCACTGCAGGAGATAAGCACACAAAACTCTGGGTTACAAGGTGGTGCAAAGGTCTATAAAGAACCCCTGAGGCTAGAATGGTGCTCATCACCATCAACATCAGAGGACTCTTGAGACCCCAGGTAGGAAGCAGGTCTCAGAAGAGCACCTTAGAGAAAAGGCTGTCAGGATTTTGTTCACCCACCAGGTATTATGAGGTCTCCAATTAAAAGTCAGGGCCAAAATTGGGGGGGTACAAGTAGAGGTGGAGGTTGGTGGATGGAGATCAGATGCCGACCAATGCTCACTGAGAAATTTAAGAGGGGTCTGTCCACCTGCACTTCCAGGGGGGGAAACGGCAGTCTTTGTCTTTGCAGACATCTGGCACCTGCTACCCTTCCAGATGGTGATGCTGTGGCCACAGTGCTGTTGCCTGGGCAAAACATCCTCTGGATGGAGAACCACTTCTGAACAACCTGCACAAGAATTTCCAAAAGAATGAAGCTTCTTTGAATCCACAAGAACTTATAGTAGGCATGGGAGACCCAGAGAAATCCAGAAGAAAGAGAGAGAACACTTGTTAAACACCAACTTCCTATCAAGCCCAGTGCTAGAATCTTTGCACCTGTTACCCCATTCAATTTCAGAGATTACTATCACAAAGAGAAAAGTAATAAATCGCCGTGATAAATACAGAGGATAATGATAGCAATAATCACGATCATGTTGACTGTGTGCCAGGTACTGTCCTAGCATTTTGCATGCACTACCCCCTTGAGATAATGTGCTATGGAGAGGTTTCTGGATGTTTCCCCTCCTTTATTAGTTTCCCCCTATCCTGGCTCCTGCTTCCTGAGTTTCCTTCTGGGGCCCTCTGAGCCTGTCTTTGGTCTGGGTCTGTGAAGTGATTCCAAGAAAGAGAAGAGGCTGCTGGGCCTCCCAGTAAGCTGAGAGCCCCCCAGAGTGGTGTGGGTTGGTGCCTTGACCCAGAAGGAACCATCCAGGGAGAAGATCAGGGAGCAGCGGGTCCCTGGGTAACAGAGAAGGAGCACATTAAAGAGTGTCATTCCTCAGGAAGTGATCCATCACCATGACATTTAATGGAGGCAGGAAGAACCAGAGGACAGGGTAAGACGGGAAACAGCTCCCTGACGAATGCCCAGAAAATGAAACTGAATGAGCACCTTGTAATTCTCCTCTCTCTGACTCGGGGGTTTCCAGCCACAGACTCAGAGGCCCCTCCCAGGAGCCCAGTGGTGAGCTCAGCCCGGCTCAAGGCGAGGGCTCCAAGCTTTAAACCCAATTAGATCCTGCATTTGCTGCTTACCTCTTGTTGTCTTACGTGGTATCTTATCAGTTGAATCAGAAAATTCAGCCAGTCGTTCACCTAGAGGTCTGGGCAACAAATCTTTGGACCTATTTGAGGGTATGCTTTTATTGATTAAATTGACCAGATGTTGTCCCTTCATTTTGGCATGGCCTCAGGTCCGTATCTGGTTACAGCACTAGAGCCTGAGGGTAGGGATGAATAGGGAATGAATGTGCATCTTTTAAACCAGAGTTCTGCTTACTGCACCTTGCTGTAATAAAAGACAGGAAGCCCACCAGGTTTCTGTGAACCAAATCTACAGAAAGAGATTCCTCTCTGTCCATGACCCTTGTTGCTCATAACTATGACTCACAGAGCACGTTACACTTCATAAGGCCCTTCCACATACGTTATATTATTTTTCTTATTTCATAATCAAGAATGGGTTTTCCCTCTTCCTTAAGGACCGTCTCCCTTTGGTATAACCTGAATCAAATTCTGCCTCCCTGGGCCTGCTAGAAGGCTCAGCTCTTGGGAGCTGGAGGTTTTGGATAGTTCACCCTCCAAAAGAAAATAAATGTGGCTCCAAAAAACTGACTTTAAAGAGACTTGCGGTTAAGATGACACAGGAAGTTCAAATTATTCAGCTAAAGCAGAATAATTTCTGGAATAACTACTAGAGGACCTTGGGATAAAACATGAGGAGGCTCTTCCAAGATTAAGCAGGGGCTGTTGGTATAAGCGACACTGGCGTGACGTTCTGACTGTGGTAGGCAGCCTCTAAATAGCCCTAAGTCATCCCCGCCTCCTGGTATTGACACTCTTGGATAATCCCCCCCCTCGAGTGTGGGCTGGACTCATTGACTCACTTCTAAAGAACAAAACATGGCAGAAGTGATGGTATGTCTCTTCCAAGACTCAGTTATAAAAGGATGATGGCTTCCTTTTGGGGCTAGCTCGTGCTCTTGCTAGGGGAAGGCAGCCACCGCGTCATGAGACAGCCCTGTGGAGAGGCTCATGCGGCAAGGACATGAAACTTGCCAATAGCCATGAGAGTGAAGGAAAGCGGATCCACCCCCTCCCCAGATGGCCCTTTAGCCTGCTGCCCCCATCTCGGGCAGACCACTTGACTTTGACTCCAGCCTCATGAGGGACCTTGAGCCAGAATCACCAATTAAGTTGCTCCCAACTCTCTGGCCCACTCAAAGATAATAAACGTCAGTTATTGTCAACTGCTGTATTTTGGGGTCACTGGTAACGTAGCAAATCAATAGGTAATGCCCCAATTTTTACACGTGTTCATCCCATGTGGGAGCACCTATTTGGATGTTTTCCACATTCGTTTAGATGCTAACACACACATTCGTTCAGTTCAACTATTACACGTATGTTGGTATTTCATACACATGTGGATGGTGAACATAGAATTCAAATGTAAAATATCATTTTAAGGCTCAGCTCCCGTAGCACAGTGGGTATGGCGCCAGCCACATACACCCAGGCTGGTGGGTTCGAACCTGGCTCAGGCCAGCTAAACAACAATGACAACTGCAACAAAAAAACAGCCAGGTGTTGTGGCGAGTGCCTATAGTCCCATCTACTCTGGAGTCTGAGGCAAATGAATCACTTAAGCCCAAGAGTTTGAGCTTGCTGTGAGCTGTGATGCCACAGCACTGTACTGAGGGCGACATAGCGAAACTCTGTCTCAAAAAATAAATAAATAAATAATCATGTTAAGGCTGGGCACAATGGCTCATGCCTGTAATCCTAGCACCCTGAGAGGCTGAAGTGGGTGGTTGCTTGAGCTCAGTTCAAGACCACCGGAGCAAGAGCAAGACCTTAGCTCTACTAAAAATAGAAGAACTAACCAGGCGTTATGGCAGGTGCCTGTAGTCCTAGCTACCCAGCAGGCTGAGGCAAGGGGATGCTTGAGCCCGGGAGTTGAGGTTGCTGTGAGGTATGATGCCATGGCATTGTACCCAGGGTGACAGAGTGAGGCTCTTTCTCAAATATATAAATATATCCATTAGATATACACCAAAGATCTCTGGTACTGTCTCAAAACAGGTTCCTGGGAAAGCAGAGTTAGAGGCAAATCTCATGAGCCGCCACATTGCTCCAGTTCCATCCCAGAGCCACACAGTGAAATGCGAAAGGCAGCAAGTCCAAGGTGGTGTGTTACCCAGGTGGCCACAGTTTCACATACACACACATACAGAGCCAGTTGCTTAGTCACACAGAAAGGTCAGAAAGACCGTGCTTTGTTCTAAACGTTTGTGTCCCCCAGAATGTATGTGTTGACATCCTAACCCTTACATGGATAGTGTTAGGAAGGAGGGCCTTAGGGGAGGTGATTAGGTCATGAGGGTGGGACCTCATGAATGGAAGGAATGTCCTTACAAAGGAGACCCCAGGGAGCTCATTTGCTCCTCTGCCATGTGAGGACCCAGTGATGGGATGACCTTCTATGAACCACAGCTCTCACCAGGCACTGGATCTGCCAGAACCTTGATCTTGAACTCTGCGGCTCCAGAATGATGAGGTATATATTGCCATTTCATAAGCCACTGTGGCACTTTGTTACAGCATCCAAAGTGAACAAGACAGAACGCATAAAGCCACATCACCCTGGACAGCCCACAGGGAGAAGGCAAAGTGAGTCATTATTTGGTGGCTCCTTCCTGTCTCCCATCTCTCCTTGGTCAAAGGTCTTCCGACAAGATGGTAAACCACACGCAAACACTTCCAGGCTGCTTCATCCAGCTCCTCCAGGAAGCCACTGGGGAAACCAAGTCCGAGCCCTACGGTGTGTGCTCAGGTCACCGGGCACGGCACTTGGTGGCTACCACCACTGCAGACATCATGGGGGTCTTGCCAAAGTCTGGCCCTCACTCAAGGGGAGGCCGAGACAGATGGCAGTGTTAGGGAACGAGGTGACAGAGGAAGTATCTGGGGTCATTTGTTGATTAGGCAGCCAGGAACTAAAGGGTGGGAGAGACTGAGCGAATCTGGAACAGTTACACACAGATGAACACCAACTCGTTGTGATGCTGCTGTTAGATTTGAATTGTGTGCATATACACAAACACACGTACCTATATACACACACACACATCCAGGTGTAACCTGCATGGTCTCAGACTTTATGATGTGTCCCCTGAACACAGGGCTAAGCCTCCCTGGGGAGGAGGCCTGCAAGAGGGGTTCTGTGGCTCCCACTTAGCAGCTTTGTTTCAGGGAGGCACCTTTATCCCTCAGGGGAATTCTACTTTCCTGGAAACTTAATATTGCTTAATTCCATTGTCTGGTTTCATACCATGATGTCACCAAGAAACAGGGAGATGGGAGCTGACTCAGGATGAGGATGCCACCGAGACGTGAACCAACGCTCCTCAGGCGCAGGGGCTGTCCTCAGAGTTGTCCCAAACAGAGGCCGGAGGCCAGCACTTGGTGTTCCCGTATCCACCAGTCATTGGCAAGCCAGCCCCTGAGAGGGAGAAGAGGAATAAAACTCTGGATGAGACATTTCCCTGCTGCCAAGAGCAAATCTCAGCAAGGGATGCAGCTCTGAGCTGCGCAGCCAATACTGCATATTCCCAGCAGCCAGGGGACGCGGCCAGCCCCACAGGGGCTCTGATAGGACGCCACAGCATCATGGCAGCTGGCGGCCATCTTGACTAAACTTCTCATTTTAAAAATCATACCTGGGGGGCTGTGTCGTGGCTCAACGGAGACGGGCGCCAGCCCCATATGCCAGAGGTGGCGGGTTCAAACCAAGCCCCAGCCAAAAACTGCAAAAAAAAAAGAAGAATGTAGAAGCAACAGCAACAACATGGCTGATCCACGAGCGAGGTGAGTCCAACAGGTGCTCCAGCCTTCTATCTGGAGGTATTTTTTGGACTCTAGGGCAAGGAGGAAGAAGAAAAAGTATTACGTT
>CAUYON010189868.1:0-19387 GCA_963573935.1 Arctocebus calabarensis
TGTTACAGATAGCCTTCATGGCATTTTCTTGATCACTATATAAAGACATTAATACTCTACATTTAATAAGTTTCCCCAGTACCCTGCTAAGATGCACCGTAGGTGTGATCCCACCAATTGCCCTCCCTCCACCCATACTCCTTATAGCATAGGAATACAGGGAAAGGGGAAAGGGAAGGGGGGGGGAATATAATTTGAATTTTTTCAGTTTATATCTTACATGTCTTTAAAAACTACTGTGTCTTTATCAGTGGACAAAATCAGGATGCTTCAGGATCCTCTCAGAAATTAAAGATCACAGTTCTGGGGAAATCAAAGTGCAAAGCTATCAGATCAGACCAAGATCAGACCCTTATTCTAAACCAAGTGAGATAACTCTAAAGGTAAAAATCTAGAGTTGCACAATTCAGATATAGTAAAACTGGGATATTTTCTAACCCCTTATTATATACTTTAAAGAATTACCATTTAAACTATGATAGTAGGGCTGAGGGGTCCTCAAAGTTTTGTTTATAGTTTAAATAAAATCCCAGTAAAAATTCAAAAACAAGACAAAGCAAACAAACCTGTGATATTAAAGCACAAAACTGTTGATTTCCAGAAAGGAAAACTGAGAAATCATTAATGAAACTTGTACAGGAAAACTTCCCAAAGTCATCCAGGTCATACGCTAAGTAAAATTTTGAATTAAGGGCTCTCTTGGAACAGACACTTCACTGCCTTAGGGAATCTAGGCATTTTTAAAATGCTGCTAGTACTCCAGTGCATGTAATATTTGATACATTCTAACCTGAAAATCTGTTTCAGCAGTTAAAACAATGGAATAAAAACCTAGTTGATTCATGATAATGAAATTCACCTGCCTAGAACCAGCTATTTGTTTATATTATACCTTTCCACCACCTAGTAAGCTCCTATATAATCCGCAATCAATTTGCCAGTTTCTGTTGTTCTCCAAATATATGCTTTATTTTATTTTTTATTTCTAGAAGAAAATATATTTTCATTTTTACAAGAAAATGTCTTACTAGTATTATCACAGTATTCCCAAGATAAATGAAAAGCAGGCATAATGAAATAATTCTATTTAAATATCTGCCTAAATGAGGATAGCTCTTGGGAGAACTTAAGATTACATCATAAGAAACAAAGAACATAAATATTGAGAGAGCCATTAAGAAATTAAACACATAACAGGATAAATTAAGGCTTTATTTCATATGAGTGTTTCACTAGGAAATAACTAGTGGGTTGGGTGGTCAGAGGCTCCAGTTTTATAAAATATGTGTTTTCACATCCTGTCTGTAGCACACAATGGTTGAGGATAGGCTGGGCAGCCATTGCTGTTGGAGCTTACCCAGGAAAGTGGTATTTCTGAACCAGGGAGTATTTACAAAGTGTAGAGTCTCTTATCTGTGTCAGATTAGATAAACTCCATTGTGACCATTCTTCTGGACCATCAGGTAACATAGTAGTGGTGAAAATTACGCAAGTGGAGGAAAACTGTAATAACACTAACCACTGAAAGAGCAAGTCTGAATCACGGCCACAGGCCAGTGAGAAAGAAGCAGAATTTCAATAGCGATTGGCTGGATTCGGTGTAAAGGCATGGCTCATTGAAAGTCAGGTGCTGGACCCAATTATAAGAGAGACTTCATCTAACAAATGCAATCAGTGTAACCTAATTCCGTGTGCCCTTGATGAATCCCAAACAATAATATATATATATACATATACACACAAAAAAAACAGTCGCTGTCATAAATGAATTTTTCTGCACAAAGAGCAGTAAAGAGATTTTTAAAAAATTTTATTTAATTTTACCAACATTTCCAAATATACCTCAGCATCATTTCCATTTTCACTCTTTCTACTTCTGTCCTCTTTAATTAAATGTAAAATTATTATTAAAAATAACTCAGTTATATTAAAAGGTACTTAAAAGCTGTTGTATTATTTCTGACCATGAATCTATCATAAATTTAATGTATAGGCTTATATATTTCAAAAAGTTCTACTTATATTTACTTTAATGTTTATAGAGCAAATCAGATTAGCACATTTCTTTTCTTTCTTTCTTTCCTTTTTTTGTAGAAACAGAGTCTCACTTTATCACCCTCAGTAGAGTGCTGTGGCATCACAGCTCACAGCAACCCCCAGCTCTTGGACTTAGGTGATTCTCTTGCCTCAGCCTCCCGAGTAGCTGGGACTACAGGCGCCCGCCACAACACCCAGCTAAGATTAACACATTTCAAAGGCTTTGCTAGGCGCAGCAGTCACTCAAGTCTATGTGTGGTTCTGAGAAACAATAAATATTAGCCCTGACTACAAACAGCTTTAAATGTGGTTTAAAGAACAAATTAAAATTCTGTGGAAATGTAATTACAACAGAATAAGAATTATATTACTGTTCAAATCAATATTTGTAAAGATCATTAATAAATAGAAATGTACAAAGATAGAAAAGCCACAAATCTTGACTATTTCACGTATGTAGCGGGGTTCATATTTGGCTGCGTCAAAGAATTCCGTGTTTCTCACCGGGGCTGTCTTGTGTTCCAGTGCTTATTTTATCCACGTTTGTGGCTTTCCTTCATTACAAAGCAGCATAGTAAAACAAATGAGAAAAAAGTAAACCCTAACGAGAAAATTGTTTCCACAAGTCCGTCTCCAATTTAATCGATAGAAGCTTCCAATCAACTACATCCAACAATTCTCCATCTTGTCTGCTGTGTGCAATGTTCTAGATATCTTTTGGATGCAGGTTCCAAACACATTTCCATACTTTACGAATTCTTAAGATCAACCAAAATAGACTGTTGGAACTGTAAAAAATAGTGGGCTGCCAGAATGATTTAGTCTGGAAAGGTCATTTATGTGTTACTCCCTATGAAGCTGTTCAGCCTATTTTGCATACCAAACAGCTCCAAATTGAAAAGACTTATTAATTCCATAGAAACAGGGTTGGAATGTGAACATAATACAAACTGAAGCTCATGCTATATTTTTATAAAGGCATCAGGAGGGAGAGTGGCCGTAGTTTAGGAAGTAGGCATTTTTTCAAAGATGTAAGACTACTTTAAAGGTGCATCTTAGAAGGGGACAAGTGAAAATTACTAAATGCAGACTATAAATGTCTTCATATAGCAATTAAAAGGCCATGAAGACTATGTTAAATAGTTCAATGAAAATATTTCAGATTGTATATGAAGTCAGCACATTGTGCCCCGTGATTGCACCAATGTACACAATTATGATTTAATAAAAATAAAAAAACAACAAATAGATGGAAATAATAAGCAAAAAGCATGAAACTTGAATCACAAAGCCATAATCTCAGTCTCCTAATTCTCTTTACACTTCTGCATACTAAAACATAAATGAATACTTCTTTTAAATAATTGAAATATGTATATGTTGTTAAGAATATTTCTGTTTTCATGAATGTTTATCTTTAATCTGCCTTGTGAAACTAAGAAAATGTTTAGTCCAAACTGAAATGCGCTGTAGTATTAAATATGCCCAACTTTCCAAAACATAGAAAAAATCAAAGAATAAAAATATCTCCCGTTGATATTGTTTCTTTATATTGAAAACACATTTAAATGACATTCCCAACAAATTGGTTAAGTAAAACATATTACTGAAGATAGTTCTCTCTCTTTTGTTTTCATTTTATAATCTGGCTACTAGAAATTTATAAACTTTAAGTTTAAATGTTATTTACTACATTTTTAAATTATATATATGGCTTATATTTTATTTGAATAATGCTGAACTATAGAGCATTTATGTTTTACCTTCATGATCAAATAATATTCTCATATATTATTATTTCATGTGATTTTTACTAGATGTCCATGACATTTTTCTGGTTGAGGCTAATAGCACAATGAATAGCTTAATGTTTACAGATTTCTATTTCTATTGAATTATTTGATGAGAACAAAGTGGTAGAAATGTATTGAGCCAAAGGTCATAGACAGTCTTTTGGCTCTTGTTACATATAAACATATTGAATTTCATAGAAGGGTTATATACATTTATAATATCTACAGCAATAAGTTAGTATAACAGTTTCACCAAAACCATTCTAGAATTAATTGTGTTAAGAAAATTATTACTTTTATGATTAAAAAATCTCTCTCAAGGGTACTTTAATTTACACTTTTACTTTTTACAGATTGGGGATATTATTACACAAATTTTCTCTTATCTTTTGCCTCTTTATTTAAAATTTTAAGTTTCTTATAAATCTAAAGGAAGTGTGTGCATTTTAGTAAAAGAGTCACGTGAGGATAAGGACTGAATTTCATGATCACTATGTGTCTACTCTAGTCTAAGTTCTGTGCTAGTAAATCTGTATATTTACTTTACATTAAATTTACACCTTCACCTTAGACATACATATTATGAATCTTATTCAAGCTACTGGAATAAAGAAGCTTAAATAAGTTTACTGGGATACACAACTTTATTAAGAGAAAAGGCCTGGGCAGATTGTCTTCAATGCCTATATTCTTGCCACCATATAACTTTGTCATTATAAAATAAATATTTTTGTCTATTACATTTGATGCATTGTTTACTTTTTTACTGCCATTCAAATATCCACTTATAAAAATATAATAATAATACAGACAGGCAAACAAATAAAAAACACTTTATAAAAGTAACACAGACAGGCAAATAAATAAAAAACTCTTTACTTGTAACAATATTTTTCTGGAACTTTTAATGTGATTCAAGGTTTGTGGAGACATTCTTGAAACATCAGAAAAAAAGTTTTTAAAAGACTAGATTTGAGGACTAAAGTCCATAATGCAGACATTTGTGGAATGCTTATACTTCCTTTATTGAGCAAATATTTACTGAATAGATAAATAATCTAAATGTCAAAGAGAGGCAAAGTACTGTCTGTCCCATGTGACATGGAGTATAAGACAAATGTTGCCTAAATATATCACAGAAAGATTCACAAAAAATATGATATCTACTCTCTACAGATGAAGAGGAATTCATTTAGTATTAAGGGTAGAAAACAATATTCCAGGAACAGGAAAAAGCAAAACATATAGATAGGAAAGGACTAGATATATTACAAAATGCTGAAAATTTAAGTTTTATTGATGCTTATATTGCTGAATTAATTGAGAGAAAATGCATTTGAATGAAACTTACTATTTACTGAATATCTCCTAGTTTCAACACTATTGCAAGTGTTACACAATACACATATATTTTCTCTAATTCTGGTTCTATTTTCAAATGGAGTGCAGTGTGTCAAAGAAATAAATAACTTATTTAAGCTCATACACTTGTTACATGGTTGTGCCAGGTGTCAAACCAACGTCTTTCCAACTGTAGTGCCACATCTTTTAGGTGTTATGTTTCTGGGTTTGTGAGAGGACTCCTTTGGATATTGTGATGTATTGAGAAGAGAGATTACATTTAACTAAAACTAATTTTTAAAAGACAAACCTAATTAATGACGCTGTTCGTGGCCTGAAGCTTGGGAAGGAAGGAGCCAGCTGGAAGAATCAATAAACATCCCAAACTCACACTGGGCTAAAAAGAAAGAGAAGGTTTGAAATCCACATTAGAACTGTAACAATAATACTCAGAGATTCCCTTCATGTAGGCGGCAAAAAAAGAGACTGTAAGGAGGACTACTATTTTTCTAGCTTGGAAAACAGATTGATAACAATCATGCTATTAATGTGAGAAGATAAATAGGAAAGAATAATTGTGCGGACATTGTGAATTCAATTGTTTGGTTTTGAATTCAGGAGACTGGAGGCTATAAAACTGGAGACACAGAAATATCAGTTTAAAATAGAGGTTTAAGACTAAAATGAGAGGGTAGAGCTGAAAGCATATAGTTTATTCATTGGCTGAGACTGTCAGCTAAGGCCACTTACAGAGAAGGGACCAAACAGTCAACCAGTGTGATGAGGAGAAAGACGTAACAGGGAAGAAAACCTTGAAAGTATCCGAGACTCTTCCAGGTGGGAGCGTGAGGATGGCGGAGACTAAGAAAGATGGAAGGCGTGGTGGGTATGCAGACAGAGGACAAGAAAAGAGGGGACATCAAGACGCCACTACCAAATAAAGAAATAAAGTCAAATTCATAGAAAAATTTAGATCGATGATGAAAAAGAAGCTATAGAATTTAACAGTGATGAGATCTCTTATGGCCTTAAGGCATGTCTATTGTGTTCATCTATAAGTAGGAAATTTAGATTTAAGTTATATTTCTGTTTAAAACAATAATAATACTGTGTGAGTCAAAGTTGTAAGTGTGCTCATCACCCAGGCCATTCACAATGAGCCTCTGGGTGTGAATTTATCCATCCCCATAACCCCCGTCCACCTATTTGAAATTGATGAGTGTTATTTCCATATATGCACTTGTTAATTGATTCATTCCAAGTTCATGGTGAGTAGATATAGTGTTTATTTTTCCATTCTTGTCATACTTCCCTTGGAAAATTGTCTCCAGTTCCATCCAGGTCATTACAAAAGGTACTAGTTTGCCATTTTCTTGTCATGGCTGGGTAGTAACCCATGGGATAGATAGGCCACATTTTCTTCATCCACTCATGTATTCATAGGCCCTTGGGTTGTTTCCACATTTTTGCAATTGTGACTTGTGTTGCGGTAAAAAAAATCAAATGCAAGAGTCTTTTTTGTAAAGTGTTTCCCCCCTTCCAGTGGTGGGATTGCTGGATCAAATGGTAGGTCTACTTTTAGTTGTTGCGGTATCTCCACCCAACTTTCCACAGACACTACACGACTTTGCATTTCTGCAAATAGTGTATGAGTGTGCCTGTCTCACCACATCCACACAGGACTCATTGTTTGGGGACTTTTTGATGAAAGTTATTCACACTGAGATTTTGATTTTCATTTCCCTGATGATTAGAAATGTTGAACCTTCTTTTGTATGTTTCTTGGTAGTAGTCTATGTTCCTTTGAAAAACTTCTGTGCATGTCTTTTGCTCTCTTTTTTATGGGGTTGTTTGATTTTTTTTTTTTTTTACTTGATGATATTCTTGAGTTCTTTGTAAATTCTGGTTAACAACCCTTTATTGAAAGTAGAGCATGCAAATATTTTCTTCATTCTATAGGTTGTCTATTTGCTGTAACTATTCCATTCTAGGCTGTGCAGAAGTTGTTAATTTAAGTCTCATTTGTTTATTTTTGTTGTGGCTGTGATTGCTTTTGGAGTCTTCATCATAAATTCTTTGCTTAGGGTAATGTCTACAAGTGTTTTTTCAACATGTTCTCCTAGAATTCTTGCAGTTTCATGTCTTAAGTTTAGGTCTGCTATCCATTGAAAATTAATTCCGTGCGTGTTGAGCAGCGCAGATGTTGTTTCTGTCTTCCATGTGGGGAGTTCCAGTTTTCCCAGCACCATTTATTGAATAGGAATTTTTCTTCAGTGTAGGTTTTTGTTTTCTTTGTCAAATATCAGATGACAATATGAAGATAATTTTGTATCTGTTCTGATCCATTGTCTGTGTTTCACACCATGCTACTTTGTCTGCCAAAGTCTTGTAACATAGCTTGAAATCTAGTAAAATTAGTCTGTTTTCTGACTCCACATGACATGTTGAAGTATTTTTTCATGATCTCTGAAAAATGGCATTAGCATTTTAGTGGAGGTTGCATTGAACCTGCATACCACTTTGTAGAATACAGACATTTTAACAAGGTTCATTGGCCAATCCATGAGCCTGGTGTGTCTTTCCATTCTCTTTTTTTCTACCTTCATTAGCATTTCATAATTCTCCCTGGAGAGGTCTTCCACCTCCTTAGTTAAATATATTCCTAAGTATTTTACTTTCTTTGTTGCTATTTTGAAGGGTATAAAGTCTTTAATTTGTTGCCCACCTTGACTGTTATTAGTGTATGTGAAAACTAATGATTCGTTTGGACAGATTTTTAAACTGAGACTTTGCTGAATTTCTTTATCAATTACAAATAATTTATATATTAATTCCAGATATAAGATCATATAATCAGCAGTTTATGAACCAAAGTGTTTGTGTCCTCATAATTTTCAGAAATATAAATAAATAAACACAGATGAAATTTGTGATAGAAATTTACATGGACATTTGATTGTATTAGAGGATTATTTTTAATAGATTTTGAGTGGTTTTATAAAAAGTTTTTATCAGAAACACAGTTGGGACCCCTTCCATTGTGTTGAATGGAAAACTTCATATCTTCTAATAACCTATTTCCCCATCCTTCCTGCTTATAAAATTTAAAACAAAAGTTTTTTTGAAAAGGTCAATAAAGTAGTAAACCTTTGGCTAACCTAACCAGGAAAAAAAGTAAAATCTCTAATTTTATCAATCAGAAATAGTAAAGATGAAATAACAACAGATTCCTCAGAAATTAAAAAAATTCTTAATGAATATTACAGGAAACCTGTTCTCAGAAATACAAAAATCTGAAGGAAATCCACCAATATTTGGAAGCACGCCACCTTCCTAGACATAGCCAAAATGAAGTGGAAATGTTGAACAGGCCTCCATCAAGATCTGAAATAGCATCAACCATACAAAATCTCCCTAAAAAGAAAAGCCCAGAACCAAATGTCTTTACATCAGAATTCTACCAAACCTGTAAAGAGGAGCTAGATCCAATATTAATCAACTTTTTCCAAAATATATAAAAAGAAGAAATACTATCCAAAACACTCTATAAAGCAAACATCACCTTGGTCCCCAAACCAGGAAAAGACACAATAAGAAAAGAAAATTATAGACCAATATCAGTAATGAATATTGATGCAAAAATATTCAACAAGATCCTAACAAACAGAATCCAGCAACACATCAAACAAATAATATACCATGACCAAGTGGGCTTTTTCCCAGGGTCTCAAGGCTGGTTCAACATACGGAAATCTATAAATATAATTCAGCACATAAACAAATTAAAAAAAAAGACCATATGTTTCTTTCAATTGATGCAGAAAAATCTTTTGATAATATTCAGCATCCTTTCATGATCAGAACATTTAAGAAAATTGAAATGAAAGGACATTTCTTAAACTGATAGAGGCCATCTACAGCAAACCCATACCCAATATCGTATTGAATGGAGTTAAACTGAAATCATTTCCACTCAGATCAGGAACCAGGCAAGGTTGTCCATTGTCTCCACTGCTTTTTAACACTGTAATGGAAGTTTTAGCCATTGCAGTTATGCAAGAAAAGGAGATAAAGTGTATCCACATAGGGTCAGAGGAGATCAAACTTTTACTCTATGAAGACTATATGATGGTATATTTGGAAAACACCAGGGATTCTACTACACAGCTCTTAGACGTGATCAAGGAATACTGCAATGTCTCAGGCTACAAAATCAACACTCATAAATCTGTAACCTGTATATATACCAACAACAATCAACCCGAAAAAACAGTCAAGGACTCCATTCACAGTAGTGCCAAAGAAGATAAAATATTTGGGAGTTTACCTAACAAAGGATGTGAAAGATCTCTATAAAGAGAACTATGAAACTCTAAGAAAGGAAATAGTTGAAGATGTTAACAAATGGAAAAACATACCATGCTCATGGCTGGGAAGAATCAACATTGTTAAAATGTCCATATTACCCAAAGCAATATACAATTTTAATGGACTCCCTATTAAAGCACCATTGTCATACTTTAAAGATCTTGAACATATAACACTTCATTTTACATAGAATAAGAAAAAACCTCAAATAGCCAAGGCATTATTCAGAAATAAAAACAAAGCTGGAGGAATCACGCTAACAGACCTGAGACTATACTATAAATCGATAGTGATCAAAATAGCATGGTACTGGCACAAAAACAGAGAGATAAATGTTTGGAACAGAATAGAAAACCAAGAGAGGAGCCCAGCTACCTACTGTTATTTGATATTTGATAAGCCAATTAAAAATATTCAGTGGGGTAAAGACTCCCTATTTAACAAATGGTGCTGGGTGAACTGGCTGGTGACCTGTAGAAGACTGAACTGGACCCCTACCTTTCACCATTAACTAAGATAGACTCTCACTGGAATAAAGATTTAAACTTAAGACATGGAACTATAAAAATATTAGAAGAAAGTACAGGGAAAACACTTGAAAAAAATCGGCCTGAGCAAATATTTTTTGACGATGACCCCCCAGGGAATTGAAGCAACACCAAAAATACCTTTCTGTGACCTGATCAAACTAAAAAGCTTCTGCACAGTCAAGAGCACAGTAAGCCAAGCAGACAGCCCTCAGAATGGCAGAAGATATTTGCAGGTTATGTCTCTGAGAAAGGTTTAATAACCAGAATCCACAGAGAACTCAAACTTAGCAAGAAAAGAACAAGTGATCCCATCTCAGGGTGGGCAAGGGACTTGAACAGAACCTTCTCTGAAGAAGACAGGTGCATGGCCTGCAGACATGAAAAAATGCTCATCATACTTAATCATCAGAGAAAAGCAAATAAAAACTACTTTGAGATATCATCTAACTCCAGTAAGATTAGCCCACATAACAAAATCCCCAAACCAGAGATGCTGGCGTGGATGTGGAGAAAAAGGAACACTTCTACACTGCTGGTGGGAATGCACACTAATACGTTCCTTTTGGAAGGATGTTTGGAGAACACAGGGATCTAAAAATAGACCTGCCATTCGATGATTCTACAATTTCTCTACCAGGTATATATCCGGAAGACCAAAAATCACTTTATAGCAAAGATATTTGTTGTATTACAGCCCAATTCATAACTGCTAAGTCGTGGAAGAGGCCCAAGTGCCCATCGACCCATGAATGGATTAACAAATGCTGGTACATGTACACCATGGAATATTATGAAAGATGGAGACTTTACCTCTTTTGTGTTTACATGGGTGGAGCTGGAACATATTCTTCCTAGCAAAGTATCTCAAGAATGGAAGAAAAAGTATCCAATGTACTCAGCCCTACTATGAAGCTAATTTATAGCTTTCATATGAAAGTTATAACACAATTATAGCCCAAGAATTTGGAGAAAGGGGAGAGAGCAAGGGGAGGGCAGGGGGGAGGATGGGTGGAGGGAGGTAATCGATGGGACCACAGCTACGGTGCATCTTACAAGGGTGCATGTGACATTTACTAGGGGCATAATATAAATGTCTTAACACTAAAACTAAGAAAATGCCATGAAGGCTATGTTAACCAGTTTGATGAAAATATTTTATTTCAAATTGTATATAAACCAGCACATTGTACCCCATGATTGCATTGATGTATACAGCTGGGGTTTAATAATAATTTTTTAAAAAAGATACTGAAAGGCGGTACCTGTGGCTCATCAACTAGGGCGCTGGCCCCTTATACCAAAGGTGACGGGTTCAAGCCTGGCCTCGGCCGAACTGCAACACATAAAAATAGCCGGGTGTTGTGGTGGGTGCCTGTAGTCCCAGCTACTCAGGAGGCTGAGGCAAGAGAACAGCCTGAGCCCATGCGTTGGAGGCTGCTGTGAGCTGTGTGATGCTACAGCACTCTACCGAGGATGATAAAGTGAGACTCTGTCTCCACACACACACACACACACACAAAGATACTGAAATATTGACGGATAAAATAATACCATACTTGATATTGTTTCAAAATACAATGGAAAGAAGAAAGTAGGTCAGGAGTACATACAAAATCAAGACTACCCATGAGTTAATAATTCTTGAATGAGGGTGAATGGAGGCTCATTTTTTGATTCTGTGTGTGCGTATGTGTGTATGTATGTATTTGAAAATTTCCATAAGAAAAATCTCTTTTGAAAAGAAAAGATAATAATATTGTTAATAATAGTAATAGCATTACTTGTATGCTATTTTACAATGTCTAAACAAAGCTACTGGTATGCTCTTGATCAAAGAACAATTATGCTTTTTCAGGAAAAATTAATTCAGGCAGCTTTGGTGACAATGAGATAAGATCTAAGCCTGAAAGCGAGAGGCTTCTCCAACTTCGGACCCCACAGGTCTTCACATTGAATGCTGGTGTTCCACAGGATTGTAGGTTGAATGAATTCTGGGTCTGCCTTGCACAAGCTCATGGATGAGAGTACAGTACCACACGATAATAATCCCTTTCCTCGGTGACTGGACATTTAACACAAAAGGAAGCAAGAAATATGATAAGGAGCTGTTGCTAAAGAAAAGAAAAAAATTAGGTTTATTTTTAAAATTTGACAAGTTATTAGTAAAGATTATTTAAAATTAGCTGAGTAAATGCCATAAAACTGATAAAACGTTAGGACCTTTTATAATTTATCAAAGGAATAGAACCATTTTCCTAATCAGAAGAAAACATCATTTTCGAATGTGCCAAAACATTGAAATTTCTTGTTTTCAAATCTCTGTGATTGCCCTACATGTCACTGTAGGATCGAGGATTTTTCATCTTAAATCTCATTTTTTATAACATTACATCTGAAAACAGTATATAGAATAATAGTAGAAAGCTGCAATAGTATTCAATAATAGTTTTTAAAGCCTGAACATGAGGAGCTCACAGTATTTTTTGCTACATTTTATATGCAATTTTTAACCACTTTCCTCTATCAGAGAACAATCACATGTTCATTTTCAATATCTTGTATACACAAAATCAATTCTAAATAAATTGAAAGAAGTATTTAGATTTTGCCTCCTGTGAACCGAGCAAGCCTGTGACATCTCTCTCCCAAGTGACTCTTGGGTCCTCTCATTTGGAAAATGCAAATAATAGTTCCAGTCTCATATTTCAGGGGTTCGCATTTTGTTAACAAATCTAAAGAAGAGATATTGTTCCGAGATTATTTTCCCTCCTGTTTGCTATAGTACCTCCAGATTAGCTAGGTCTGAAATCATACGAGGAAATAAACTGCATAAGTAAAAATTATTCAATTATCACATCAGCAAATTGCTGGGTGTTTACATTTTTTTAGGTATAAATATCATTACATCTTTTTATTGTAAATATTTGACCATGTTTTAATTTCTATGTCAAATGTAACTCTTAAATCTGCCAATATGAATGCTTGAATTACTTATAAATCATATAACTATTCATTCTTCATTTCCCCCCAGTAAAACATACTAACAGTATTAAATGAGTACTTTGGGGTTGCATCATTGACACCGATGATACTGTGGTATAATATCAAACATACGTATTTATTTTGCACTAATAATTTCACATGAATACTAACACCTCTTTTCGTATATCTTGTCCTTTATCACAAGGAATTTTGATAAGGTTACACTATAACAATGTAAATTAGTAAAAAATTTTTTTCCAAAAATTATGTTTGGTAAAAAGAGGTTTTATTATCATAGTATTTTCCAGTAACCATTTTATTGTAGGATCACAATTTACCTTTAACTTTAAGTGATACTTTAATAGTTTTGGAAATTTTAATTATGTTATTAATTACAATCACCTATTTAAAATGGCATCTAAGAACAGTCTCTTTTTCAAACATGTTATGAGCTAATTTTAGATGTTTCTTATTTATACAATCTTTGTATTTTATAGGACGATACGTGAAGGTTTTGAAATCATTCCAGAGTGGTAGTTTTGTTCTAGGAATCAAATTAAAATTTTTACCATTTCACTGCCATTATTTTTATCAAATATTATTACAGGCAGTAAAAAAATTCAAAGGGAAATTCACTAGTGAGTTAATGCAACTATGGTGAAGAGCAAAAACTATATTCAATATATGTGAAACATTATTCCCAGAGCTATGGAAACATATAAAGAAAACAGATGCCACTGCATTCATACATTGCTGAATATACAGTATCATCTGAGAGAAGATACAGTTGAATAAATGAAAAGGAGACATAGGATCAAATGAAAGATTATAGCCATTGTAATAGCAAATCTTCAGATAAATATGAGAGCTTATTTTCAATAACCTCCTCTCTAAGCACTTCAGGGAATACAAAGATGGGTAAATCTACAACTTGGTATACAAGGAAGAAAGCTCACAAAACTCAGGATATAGTAAGCATAAGACATGAAGGCTATGTTACGGACAAAAAGTTTAGATAAATGCTCATCAGCATTAAGGGGTCCAGGAATCATATGCATTTGGTTGAAGAGTTCAGAAAATACTAGAGAAAATAGCTTTCATAATACGTGTTCATAATTTCCACACTGTTGATTTAAACATCTAGGAAGGAGAGAGGCAGAGAGGGAAAGACACAGCAATTGTCCAACAAAAATATAAAGGCATATAAATGTTTTACATTATAAATTTAAGAAGATATCCTTCTAAAACAAGTATGTACAAGTTGGTCTGATTTTATACATGGATATTCTTAGAACAAGAGTTGATAAAACCTTCTCTACAAAATGATTTTTGTAAAGTGCAGATTAATGAGAGGATATATACAATTAGGCCACGTTAATTGCATTTGTAGGTTAAAGTCCAAGTCGTAGTTGTGTCTTTAACCCAGACAGTGTTCCGTACACCTGTGCATTGCACTTGTTGAGCGGAAACCTGCCCCCTCCCTCCTCCCTCCTGCTTTTTGAATTTAATTGTATTATTCCCTCATGTGGCCTATAGTTGTTAATAGAGTAGTTTCAACTTACTGTTGAGTACATGCGATGCTTGAGCTTGTGATACTTTACTTAGGAAGGTATTGTCCAAATCTTCCCATGTTGTCACAAAAGATCCAACAAGTTCATCTGAATAGTATTCCACAGTAATTCACAGTATAACACAGGGAATTAATCCATTCATAGGTTGAAGGGCACTGGCGTTGTTTCTACATCTTTGTGACTGTGAGTTGACCTGCTATAAACATGTAAGTGAAAATGTCCTTATGGTAAAATGACTAGATGCCTAGCAATGAGATTGCACAATCAAATAGAAGGTTGACTTTAGTTCTTTGAAGATTCTCCATACTTCTTTCCGAAGAAGCTATCTTAATTTGCAATACCAGCAGCAGCTCAAAAGTGTTTTCTTCTCTACACACTCACACTAGCACCTGTTGCCTTGGGACCTTGTGATATAGGCCATTCTCACTGGGGTTGGGTCATATCTCAAAGTGGTTTTTATTTGCATTTCTCTGATAATTAGAAATAGGGAGGTTTTTTTCCCCTATGTGTTTGTTGGCCATTTGTCTGTCCCCGTGAGAAAAATTTCTGTTCATTCTCTTTCCCAGTTTTTAATGGGGTTGTTTGTTCTTTTCTTATTGATTTGCTGAGTTCTTTGTAGATTCTTGTTATTATTCCCTGGTGGGATGTACAGTATGCAGATTTCTTCTCTCATTCTGAAAATTGTCTCTTTTCTTTGTTGATTGTGTGTTTTGTGGTGTGGAAACATTTTTATTTATTTCTGTTGTTCCTGCAATTACCAATGAGGTCTTCTTCATAAATCAGTAGCCTTCACACATGCCGAGAACAGTCAAGCTGAGAATCGAGTTAGAGATAAAATACCCTTCACTTTAGCATAAAAGGAAATGAAATACATTGGAATATGCTCAATAAAGGATATGAAGAATCTCTACAGAGGCAATATGAAACACTGAGGAAAGAAATACCAGACGATGTGAACAGAAGGAAGAACAGACCACGCTCATGGCTGGGAAGAACCAGCATTGCTAAAATGTGTATATTACCTAAATCAATGTACAGATTTAATACAATCCCCATTAGAACACCAAAATCACTTTTGAAGATCTTGAAAAAGTAGTTCTTCATTTCATGTGGAACCAGAAAAAACCCAAGTAGCCAACAGGATTCTGTGAAATAAAAACGTCTGGAGGGATGACATCACCCAACTTCGGGTGGTCCACTTACAGAGGTCCTACTGTATCCACATGACTAAATACTTGCCTTATATGGCACTATTCCACTATTCCCTTCCTAGGCAGTGTCCATTTCCCAAAGCAGAACATCTAGCTACATTTAAAAAATACAACGATTTTAAATTGCACACGAACTTTATGTGCACCCTTGCATAGTCAGATTTCACCCGCCAGGATTTGTTTTAACTTTTCCTCACACCAAGTGTCAAGTTCTTTCCACTTTACTTGCTCCGTGTGTGTGTGTGTGTGTGTGTGTGTGTGTGATCGTCCTGTCTCCCAGCTCCTTTCAATCCTGCCACCGCCAGCGCTGAGGAGGCGGGACTCACGAGGTATCCTGACTTCCCTGTTGCAAAAATATCTTTAATTGGTTCCACTCGTATTTCTCTCCCATGCATTGGAGCCAAATTAATCTCCCAAGAACAATGCATTGTTACTTTGTTTGCTTTGACAGCACATCATTTGCCCAAGAGTTTCAGTTCAAAAGTTGGTCACTGAGACTTGCCTTAATTGGCTGACTTTTGTTTTATAATTTTACAGTGTTCCTCAAGATGGGGCTTAGAGTCCATTCTGGCAGGAAGGGTCATGCAACATTCCAGTGGACAAATGATTTCTGCTGCGGCAGCTCTCGAGCACCTTTCCAACCTACCCATGTGCCAGAGGGAGTTCCTACTCATGGTTCCAGCTTCCATTGCTGCCCCAAAGCAGAATGTGAGCCCAGCGCCCTAATCAGGTGCCCTGACTGGAAACATTAGTGTATCTGAAAGATTAAAAAGAGAAAGGCAGGGTTGACAGTACACTTAGAATTGAAAGGCAAAAATATAAATCTTTCTTCACAAAAGTATCAATTTGGCGTTCTGTGCCAATTACTTTTTATTTTATTATAACCTCTTCCTCTTTATCATCTTCTCAATTTGGCTTATTCACCCACGACTATATTAACGTGCACTTTAAATCTCAAATTGCTTTCTTATTAACTACTCAAATGTGCTCTTCTAGGCTTTGGTTCGAGAAAATCTTACTTAGGAACATATCATTACTGGCCATTTGTTCATTCTTGAAAATTAGCTTTTCGTATTTAACATAAATTATTCTTAAAGTTCCTTTCATCTGAGCAGTAATTACCTCTCCAATGCTTCCCTGTACATTCTGTCCTCACTAACCTCACAAACACAAATATTTCCTGAAGCCTAAAGAAAAAAATAATGTTATTTCTCTATATTCTTCTCTTATTGATTTAATCTTCATTAATAGCTATATACAGATGATACTAAAATATGTTTCCACATTTTGGCGATTGTAAATTGAGTTGTGATAGACAGTCTAGTGCAAGTGTCCTTATGATAAAATGATTTTTTTTCCTTCTGGGTAGATGCCAAAAAGGTTGTATTAGTTTGCAGTCCCACCAGCAGTGTAAAAGTGTTCCTTCTTAGTAAAGCATCAGAAGAATGAAGAAGCATGAACCCCATGTACTCAATTTTGATATGAGGATAATTAATGACCTAGTACACGGTGGAAGGTGGAGGAATGGAAGAGCAGACAGAGAGGGAAGAGGGGTTGGGGGTCTAGAGTGTGACTTAACTTTTGGGCGCAAGACTTAATTATAAGAGGGTATTTACCTAACAAATGCAATCAGTTTAACCTGGTTTCTTGGACCCTCAGTGAATCCCTAACAATAACAACATTGATAGAAGTATCAGTATTTCTCTTATTAAGGTTAAATGTAATATACCATCATTCCTAAATCCTTGTTTTGTGGATGGATCCAAACAAAACCTTCAAGATGTTGAGATGAATCTCACATTCTACCATTGAAAATAAATGGCAAATATTGTAGATAACTTTCAAGTGAGATCTTTATTATAATAAAAAATTAGCAACACAAAATTTAGTGCTATGTGTACTAAGATTTTGACTTCATTATGACAGATGTCTGTATAAAAAAATTTTGTTTAAAAAGAATGTTGATGAAGTTGTGTTAATAATTGTAGCAATGTCTATTACCATGTAGACTAAATAGTTCTATGTTTAATTGAAAACATGAAGTTCACATAAATAACTGAACAAATATTTTTCATTTTTATATCACCAAACCTTTTCTCCTGCAAGCCATAGACTGATTCACAGCTTCTGCCAAGTAGCATATGGCCTTTTTTTAATAAGCTGCCTTATCTCTTATACTCTGTTGTGTATTTTTTGCTTTTTTCTGAGGTTGTGTTTTCTAGGTAAGAGTTTTCCTTTAAAAGACACACAGCAAAAATGCCATGAAAGTGACTCTCACGGCTTTCAGATAGTTGGGATAGTTTTTGCACTAGCTCATTAAAAAGTTTTTTTTACTAAAATATAATAATCTTTCTTAAATTCAACAGGTGGTATCATTCATTGAGCCAAAGAATGAAGTCTTGATCATTGTTCATGGAATTAGACCAAAATACACCACAGAGAGAAACATAACATGCCCACCCATAGTCATCTTTAAAGACCAATATTTTCTCATTAGTTATTTATAATCTATATTTCTCAATGTAGATTAACTCCCAAGTGAAATTATGGGAGTGAGAATAGAATGGTGGTGCCTGTTATGAAGTACGTGGCCATGTGATGTGCTCTGAATACTGAGGACATTCAGTGACTGAAACCTCTCAGTCTCGTTCAGGAATAGGTTGACTATTTTTCCTTTTTAAAATGTATAGATTTAAGGAGACCAAGTGCAGTTTTGTTACATGGACATACCGCGGAGCTGTGATGTCTGGCTTAGGGTCAGCACATTGCACCCACTCAGTGGATTTTCATCCCTCAGCTGTCCCACGTCCTCGGCCTTCTGAGACTCCAGGGTGTCATTGTGTCACCAGTCTATATCCACGTTGTTGACATTATTTAGCTCCCACGTATAAGTGAGATCATGCACTATTTTACTTTCCATTCCTGAGTTACGTCGCTTAAGGTGATGGCCTCCAGCATCACTGATGTTGCTGGAAAAGGTTTGATTGCATCTCTTTGTATGGCTGGGTTGTAACCCATGTATATGGCACTTTTATTCTTTTTTTTTTTTTTAACCAAACCATATGTTGATAAACACTTGGGTTAATTTCATATCCTTGCTACTGTGAAATGTGCTATCATAAATGTACAATTGCAGGTATCTTTTTAATATAATTTGTTTCCTTTGGAATAGATACCCAGTATTGGTATTGTTGAATTTTGAATGGTTGTCCTATTCTCAGTTTTTGAGAAATCTTCTTACTGGCACTCTAGCCTGGGGCAGTAGAGCGAGACTGTCCCAGCAACTTGGGAGGCTGAGGCAGGAGGATTGCTTGAACCCAGGAATTTGAGGTCCTTGTGAGCTGGGCTGAAGCCGGGGCACTCTAGCCTGGAACAACAGAGAGTCTGAAACAAAGAAAGGAAGGAGAGAAGGAAGGAAGGAGGCAAGGAAGGAAGGAAGGAAGGAAGGAAGGAAGGAAGGAAGGAAGGAAGGAAGGAAGGAAGGAGGGAGGGAGGGACAGAAGAAAGCAGTTAAGCAGAGAAGCAAGGAAGAAGGAAAGCAAGCAAGTAGTGAA